>CM014731.1:49508427-49589007 GCA_004329165.1 Spatholobus suberectus | reverse complement strand
AACTAAAGAACCCTCATAACACTATCTTAAGGTCTAGCCTCTGACTTAGTCTTGAGGTAGCAAACACAATTCCAATTACAAGCATATAAGTATTTCACATTCTTTGGTCGAGTAACTAGACATATACCTCATTTTTGTTTTATTAAATAGGAACGACACACGTGCAGGATATGATCACATGTCCACAACTTTAACATTTCATCACAAGGCACAAGTACATTCTTACATAGAATTCACATAATAGGGTCACATAGAATCACATAATTACAACGTAGCACACTCAAACATATCACATTATAACAAGAGACATATGCGTGCTATGTTCCTAAACCACTACTCATGCACATGTGGTACCAACCTAAACTTTTCGGAAAGTAGACTAGGAGTAATGCAGGCCATAAGAAGGGTCATCGGTACGATGCTTCGGCTTTCACACCCCAACTACAGGGGGGGATGAGATCCCCCGGTGACTAGTCAAGATTACCCAGTTTTGCCAATACGCCCCGGCTCCTGGAATCAACATGGACCATTGGAGTTTTCCCAACCGGATAACTCCTAAGCCTAAGTTAGACAACCCAGCACGGCCTCCACCAGCCTGATTCCTACATACTTTCCTCATCACATAACTCAAATGCTATGATGTATGGTCACAAATAATGCTTACAAACTTTTTACAGACTTTTATCATGAAACATTGACACAATTTATATCACACTCAGTTTTTTCAAGGCAAATAATAATTATACAATATAAACTCAACAAGACATAAGAAAACAAACAACAATGAGTTAAAAACTGTAAAAAGGAGTTCAAAAACACAAAGAACGGAATAGTAAAAGTTGTATCCGCCCAGCAAGATGGAAGTCTCGCTCGGCGGTCCAGCGAACCCGCCCAGCTGGTCCGCCTCAGGACCCACCCCGCCCAGTGGGTTGTGTATCTCGCCCAGCGGGTCTGCACACCCAGTGTAAGCGTGGAATCCAGTTTTTCCCAAAAATCGCCCAACAACTATCTACCCCGCTGGGCGGACGCGAAGTACGAATTTTAATTTATTAATCCTATTGTCTTTGGGTCCTAAATACTCCAAAATAAATAATTAAATTCTTCATCACTTCTTCTACCTTGATAATTGGTCACTCTAATCTATAAATTCCTCATTCATTCACAATCCCCTCAAAATAGATCAAATCCTTAAACTTAGACATAAGAAAGGAGAAAAGGTAAATAGATAAACGACACAACATAAAGTATAAGGAAGGACACGGGGGAGAACACTCACCTTTAGGGACATGCAAAGCTGAGTTCTAGGGCTTGAATTCTCCAGTTTCTATTCCTCCTCTTTCTTTTCCTCTTCTTCTTCTTTCTTTTCTCCTCATTCTCTCTACTTTCTTTCTTCTTCTATTTATGATGGCTAAACCTAATTCTCCTTCTCTATTTCCTTCTTATAACATGCGGTTGGGTATGTGGCTTAGTGGGCTTTAGTCCCTTACTGAGCCCTAGATGCTCTTTTGGGTGTATTATAATATTCCTACTAATTTATAATACTAAGGTATTAATGACAATAATAATAATAAGAATAATAATAATAATACTAACAACAACAACAACAACAACAACAACAACAATAATAATAATAATAATGATAATAACTGCTGGAACAATAACAATAAATATAATATTAATAATAATAGGAATAATAATATAATAATAAATATAATAACAATAACTCTTAAGACATCTTTTGTCTAATAACATATGGGAAAGGTTCTACTAAGAGCTACCTCGTGGTTTATTTCTAGTATTTGAAATTTGGGGTGTTACACTTGGTATGATAGATTGAGCAATTTTCTTATTACAAATAGTTTTATGAGAGGCAAAGTTGACACAACTCTTTTAAAAAGGAATTTAATAAAGATTTCATAATAGTTCAAATTTATGTAGATGACATAATTTTCGAAGCTACTAATGAAATTTTATGTAAGGATTTCTCAAACTTGATGCAAAGCAAATTCGAAATGAGAATAATGGGTGAATTAAAGTTCTTTCTTGGTCTACAAGTTAAACAAGAGAAAGAAGGCATGTACATTCATCAACAAAAATACACCAATGAACTACTCAAAAAGTATAAGATGAATGAATCAAAGCTTATGAGCACACCTATGCATCCGTTTGTTGCCATGACAAAGGACGAATCAGGTAAACCTGTAGACCAGATTGTCTACAGAGGTATGATTGGCTCGCTTCTCTATTTAACTGCTAGTAGACCAGATATTATGCATAGCATCTGCCTATGTGCTAGATTTCAATCTGATCCTAGAGAGTCTCACTTGAAAGCTGTTAAAAGGATATTTAGATATCTCGTTGGTACCTCTAACCTAAGCTTGTTTTATAAGAAAAATAAAGATTTTAGGTTAGTAGAATACTATGATGCAGACTATGCTGAAGACAGAATTGAACGAAAAAGTACAAGTGATGGATGTCACTTTATCTGACCATGTCTTATATCCTAGATCAACAAGAAACAGAACTCAATTGCACTTTCTATTGCCAAAGCAGAATATGTTTCAACTACAAGTTGTTGCTCACAGCTTTTATGGGTAAAATATCAACTTGAACATTACTTTAGCTTTGAACATAACATTCTAGTGTTATGTGACAATACTAGTGCAATCAATTTATCTAAAAACCCTATTAATCATTCTAAGGCAAAGCATATAGAAATAAGACATCATTTTATACATGATTATGTTTAAAAAGGTGTGTTTGATATTAAATTTATTGATACAGACCATCAATGGGCTGATATCTTTACAAAGGCTTTACCTAAAGAACATTTTGATTTTATCTTAGAAAATTTGCATATGAAAGTTATGCATGAATAAATCATCTTGCATCATCATCTTATTAATTGTTCCGATTATCGTTTTATGCTTCTTCATCTTACACTTTATTATTATACTTTGTCTTACTAACACGTGTACCTTTGAATATGAAAATTTTTTGTTTATTCTTCTGACTTCCCCTTCATCATTACTCATCGATAACCTCCAAAGAAAGGTGCGCCATCCTTCCTTGCTACATCAAATCACATTAAATGCATGTCCTTTTAGTACTATCAAACCCTTCATATATTCAAAAATAACCGCTCTTTTTTCCTTTACACCCTCAGAAACACTCTCTTGTATTCTATGCATTCAATCTTTCTTGCTTTCACTCTCAAACACCTTAACTCTTCGAAGACTTGCACTAATGGCCACTCTGAGACAACTTGTCCCTATGGAGAGATGCTCAAAAAGCGACTTCATACCTAGAAAATGGGTAAACCTGAAGAAGCTAGAAGAAAAAGGTTTTCCCCTACGTCTCTTCATCAAAAATGCTAGATGGGAGTTATTTGTTCAGAAGCGAACCCACTGGTACTACGCCCCCTATGCCTATTTCTGGGCATCTGCATCTGAGGTTAATGGAAACATTATTGGAACTATAGACAACACACCATCATCATCTTAACTGACACCATTGCAACAGCATCTGGCTGCAAGGAAAAAGGAGACTTGTTTACTGAAGATTGGGAAAAAGCCGTCACCCCATAAACAGTCGACCTAGTGTTGTATGGGCGTCCCAAACCCCAAATTGACAACAAAGATGTTTTGAAGAGGTTTCTATACTCTTCAAACATGAAGAGGGACTATAAACTCATTCACAACATCCTTTTGCACATTATCCTGCCTCGCAAAGGCTCAAAGGATAATGTATCGTCCAAAGATAGATTCTACTTGTACAAGATGCTCACCAGCTAGAAGGTGAATTTGCCTACTCTCATCTTGGATAACTAGAGGTCATGCCTCACTAAGTCGAAGGAGAGCTCCAAAGGCAAATAGGGGTATCCTATTCCCTATGCCATGTTATTTACTGAAATCCTTAAACTGGCTAGCGTCAATGATTCTGGTTAGGAGAAGAAGAAACAAGGTTCTGAGATCGACATGTCCATTATAAGGAAGATGAGGATAGCCCATTTGTTTCCTGGATACGTAGCCAAGCATCCTGAGTTGGTTGTGATCAAGGAAGAACCTACTGATGAAGTTGTCAGAATTGCTTTCCGAGTAGGATCATCTGTTGATCCTTCTGGTGGCGCAACTTTTGCTCAACAATCTCAACCTCCTCTACCACAAACTAAACCACAAACACAGACACAACCCAAACAAACCAAACTCTACAAACCTAAACTTCTCATCAAAAGACCATCTCAAAAAGATCCATAACCGCAAACACATGACCAACCGTCTTCCCCACTTAAAAAACAAAAGCCCCTCACCATTCCTCTAAGATCTAAACCAAACCCCCAACCTAACTCAGACGATGACCTTCCCATCAACTAATTGCTTACAACCACCCAAACAACCATCACTAAACCCCCATCACAACAGCCACCACCACCACCTATTGCCCCTAAATCATTTGCCCCCACAAAATAAACCAAGCGGTCCTCCAAGCCCAAGAACATCCCTAAACCTAAAATAAGAGCTCAAGAGGCCAAACAACTGAGAAGAGCCAAAGCCGAGTCAAAAAAGGCTGAAAAGAAAAGGAAGGAAGAAGAGGAGAAGCTTGTTATTTAGGAAGAAGAGGAGAAGCTTGTTGTTCAAGAAGAAGAACAAATTGAGGAGGCGGTGCTTCAATCAATCATTGAGCACTCCCTACAAACTTTCCCCGAGGAACCTAATAAAGAAGATGTGTTTATTCAAGAAGATATCATGGTTATCTCCAGCCAGAATTTGTCAAGATCATTCTCATGGCAAAGACCTCAATCTATATCTCTTTCACAAGTCTTCCAACATCTTACTGGCCAGACCAAGCAAGCAATGTTTAGCTTGCAAGAGCTGTTACTTTCCGTCTGCCAAAAGCTGAAGGCCTTTCGTGTAGAGGATTGGCTGAACTGCTAATAGACGAAGCTTCACCGGATCTCTATAGATTAAAGACTTCTCTTTCTGAATGTCTTCACAGGAATGCCACACCCTTTGAACAACATGAAACTCGCAATGTCGGTAAGACCAAAGAGTACTAGCCTTTAAAGCCCTTCGATCCAGAGATTCTTCAAGCTCTCATCAACTATGAATTGGGCAAAGTCAACAGCCCGAGGATGTGGACAACAATTGTTCAAGAAGAAGGGCCACTATTAGTGCGCCATGGGTATGCTGAAAAAATGCCTACCCCTACTCTCTCCTATGAGTCGAACATCCAACCGTACTTTGTTGAATGCACCCATTTTCGTCTACCCTCCCTCAACCAAACCCAGATTCCCATCTGGCTATAACATATGGAGACAGAGAGGAATCCTCTGCCGCACCTCCCCATTTATGATCAAGTGCAATTACTCGAAATATCTGATCATGTGCAAAACCTAGGTCTACAAGCCTAAGATAATTTATTTGTTATGCATAGGAAGATTAAGACTTATCCTCTTGCCATTCGTCCAGAAGATAGTCCAGACTTTGAAGAATGGCGGATTGGTGATGACGACTGGAAGCTGGGCAGAGTCATGTATAATTTTCTTAGGGAGAAGATGCAAATTTCCCTACAGTATGCAATCTGCAAGAAAAGGTGTCCTGATCTTGAGCTAGGTTTGCCTAGACTCATGGCAAGATGAATGCCGCTCTTACTGAAGCCATGGACAACCTTCCGCATCTGCTACCAAAAGAAGTTTAATTGTCAAAATCTGTCTATGGGTAAAGGCAAAGAGCCTAAGTTCAGACGCAACCCTAAGAGACATATTATGATAAAAAAGCGAGCATTTTCTCCTGCACAACTGGCTACTCTAAAAGGCAAGGAAACCTTATGGAGCTTAGACCGAAAGAGGCTGCAAGAACATATTGAAACCCTCAAGCACTTTTTAGGTTTGACTACTAAGGAGAAGAATATCTTGAGCCACCAAGCTGCTATACGCCCAACTGGTTAGTGGGTGCAAGTCTTTTCATCACCATTATCTTCTACCTCCAACCCCCATAACCAGCTCACACTAAATTGCCCCAGAACCTATATATTCTTCAACAACGATGGCAATACCTTTGAAATCTTTCTATCTATAGGCCATTTCTGGTTTTGTAGCCTTCTGGTCCTCTATGTGTTTAATTTGTGTTTTGTAGAAGAACCTAATGAAGATGAAACCACAAGCTCTGCTCTTGCTCTTGAACCTTCAAATGTTAGACAAGAAGTCAAAGAATTGAAGCAGACTATTCAATGTCTTGAAGCTGCACTAGTGAAGGAAAGCAAGAAGCGCAAGCGAGCAGAAGCTTTGCTTATAAAATTGGCAAAACGCTTCAAAGGGAACCTAGGCTCATCATCCACACCTTTAGATTCTGAATCTTTTGATGATGCCAAAAGAGGGAGAACAGAAGAAAGACCAAAAGAGGGAGAACAAAACAAAAAGAGACCAGAGCAAATTCGTAAAGGAGTATTTCTTAACTTTATTGCCTATGTTCTATTCAAACTACAATTACATTACAATCAGTAGTCAATATCTAGTATTTACTCAACTATGCTTTTTGATACTGTGTCTGCTTGATTAAAGTTATTAATAAGTTTTGGCATGAAATATATTGCCTAATAAAGCTTATATTGTAAAATTGTTTTTAACATATAAAGATGTTTTGTAAAAATTAAAGATGTTTGTCATCATCAAAAAGGGGGAGATTGTTAAGACAAAGGACAAATTTATGATCCTCATTTATTTTGATAATAACAAACAGTCCTTTTAATCAAATGTCTGATTACTCGTTTATATTGCATATTCGCTATCATCTGTCCACGAGTTTACATATGGTCTTTCTTTATCATTAAAGATTCAACAACTAACTTCATTCAGACGATGTTTTAAACTTTCTATGCAATACAAGTTTGTAAAAGCGTAATCAACCTCGAAAGAATAGAAGTCTACATACCTATCCTCAAGAAAAGTCTACTTTATGCATAAAAGAAGGATTTTGTGTGCAATTATCAGTACGAAAAGCAAATATACCCATTGCTACAAGGTTGAGTACGAGAAAGGCTAAGATAAGTAGACTACTTTATCTTATCGAGGTGACTAGTTGGTGAAAGGCATTAAATGCTGCATTTAATGCTCCAACGACTCTTTTCTGCCTTTACAACACCAGATGAAGGATGTCTTCTACAACACTCACAACGGACACTTTTTGGAGAATCTTATAAATCGAAGAAGAGACCTTAGTTTTAGATGTTGATAATTTTGATAGTGCGTGAAACTAGTTGAAAAATTCTCTCTCAATTTGTAATCTCTAAATACATTATTTGTAAACGCTTCCTATGCTTCATTGTATATTTCGTCTAATAAGACGATTAGCTCTAGTGAGTTAACTCATAATCAACCATTTCTCTAAGAAATTGGTAGAAGCCTGAAGAGGCTTTGATTCAAAGAACATTTGGGTTTTTGCTTGGAGAGGCAAGTTAAAGACTAGTTGAGTTGAGCTTGAAGAGGCTTGGTTAAAAGAATACTTGTAACTTGTTTAAGTTAGTGGGACTTAGTTGTTGCCAAGAACTGGACGTAGTCTTTGGGGTAAGACGAACCAGTATAAACTCTTTGTGTTTCTTTGGTTTGCTTTCTTCATTCATCTTTTCTTAGACATCATTTTAAAATTTTTTGCTTAACCTTCAAACGAAACGTTCTTATAAGGTTTTTGTGAAAATTTGATATAACACAATTCAACCTCCCTTCTTGTATTATTTATGTGTTTTACAAACTTATTATTTAGCATTTGTGTACGTGACAACACAATTTGCTTGCCTTTGCAATAGTTAAATAATTAAATTGAACTATATTACTCCAATCCTTGTGAAGAACGATATCCTACATATCGAGTTTTACTACTTGTCGACTAATGTGCTTGCTGAAAAAGGTATTGAAACTAAGCATTTGTATGTGTATTGTAAGCACTGCAAGTGCTCAATAGCAGGGTAGTCCAGGATACTTTTGGTTTATATATATGTATGAATCCTTAATGTTAGGCTAGTGGGAAAATCTTTTTAACAAATTTATTTTGTTGCCAAACTGTATGTTTGATATATTCTGCATCAATGTTTTTTAAATCGGACCGGTCTGTACCCATCGAGGCACTAGTTTAAGGTCCAATGGTTGAACTATAGTCGAACTGGTATTAATAAAATAATAATAATAATAATTGAATAATACATAAAATAAAATTAAAAAAACATAATATCATAACTTTATAATACTAAAAATTAAAAATAAAACATAATTTTATAGGTTCTTTATATGTACAATATCTACAAAAGTGCAGATCAAATATGTCATGATACTTAAGTATAAGTTTTAACTATATACATCAACATTTATTAATAAAAACAAATTTATATTTATAATAAAAAAGAAAATGATAAATATTTAAGGTTAGTTTTTATTTTTTTTTAAAAATCAAAATAATGTTTTATTAAACATTTTTTATTGACTCGCTGCAAACGGTTTTTGACCAATTTCCAGTTCTTTGACCGGTTTTTCTTTAGGCCGATTTTGTGATTTATTTGAACTGGTCAGATAACCGGTTCACCAGTTTTCCAGTCCGGTTTTCAGAATGCTGTTCTGCATTATGTTTATCTTATTATGGTCATATGTATGATTGGATGTTGACGCGTGTTATATTGTGGTGATGTACTTCAATGATTAAGCAGATTTAATTTGATTAAATGAATTGAAGGAATTACATGTGTAAAAAAAATTCTCACTAAATTGAATAACAATTTAATTGATCTTTCTATTAACTAACCAACTTATTTATTTAAATGTGTTATCGTTATTGGTTTAGTCAATGTGATAAAAAGGTATCATGTATAGCCTCTTCCACAATAGCTAAAAGATGTGTTCACCAAAATTTCCACACCAAAATTAGGGATCCTTCTCTAACGCTCACCGTGTATTTGGTGAAATACACCAAACATGGGAACTTGGAATCTACACATTGCTTGTTTGATGAAAGGTTGTGTACCAACGCCATTCAAGTGCAAGTGGGTGGTGTAGTTGTGTACCAATGCCAAGTACTGTAGTTGCTTTTCGTTTTGTCTTTTGGCTCAACTTGCACCTTTTTGCCAGGTTGTTGTAGAATGTCTCCACTCTTGACAGGTTGGTTTTTAGAAGAAGGATTACCTCATTTGAAATGCAGGTTACTTTAGATTCATGTAGTTTTTCTTATTTTAATTATAGTTTCTCACTTTATATGTTCCATTTTTGTATTATATTTCTATCAACACCTATAAATGTGTGTTATACTGGGAGGAATATGAAACTATTAGGACAAAAAATTATTAGGTACGATTTCTCATAAAGCTTTGTCAAAGTACCCTATAGAATACCATTCTGAAAAGGTGGAACATTGTTAACTCAATGATAAAACAAATATTTAGATAAATTTTAGCATTTTTTTAAATGTTAATTTATGCTTTTCCATTTTGACCTCTTCCCTAAATTTCATTTTAAATTCTAGAATAAGGAATTTCACCCTTATTCACCAAATGATGACCCTTGCTTACAAGGGATATAGCTCAAGTGGAAAGTATGTTTGAGCTCGAGTCTTTATAATGTTAGGGATTAGAATCACCCAAAAAGCACTAATGGGAAAAGTCAACCTTAGTACCTAGGCTTTATCAACCAAATCTCATTTCACTTATTAACCCTTGACAATTTCAATCTTATACCATTGCTCTTTAGTTAACTCACCATAAAAATTCTAGGTCCAAGAAGTTTCTTTCAAGGGACAAAGTTAATTTGGTTTGGCTTGAACCAAACATATTTCTTTTTAGCTTATTATTACAATTTTTCCAAAAGTGGGTAACATTTTTCGATACTACACAACCACATTGTAAAGAAGTAGTATAGGGTGTCTGTTTAGGTTATTTTGACAAAATACAATAATTTCCTTTGCATCCTTCTGGATTTTAGTCTTCATTGGAAACAATTAGATTATTGAATCCATTAAAAACAAGCAAAATCCACCCAATTAGATTTTTGATCTACTTCATGACTTATTTTCCCTTACAGTTCTTTTAAGGGGACCTTTCCTTGAATAAAGTTGCTGCAATTAGCACTGGGAACCATAATATAATCACCCCTTTTTGCAATCCATGATGTGTGGTTAGCTTACATGCAGATCATTTTGCCCTTCTGAAAAAGCCATTTTATTTACAAGTCGATAAAGGCCGCCCTTTTGTGAGACAAGTGAACTACTAGATTCCTATCACCTATTATTTTGTATTTCTCTCTCTTACCATTCTTAAGAATTTTATTATTTGCACATTAATATTTTCAATTCATCTGCACATTTTTTTAATATCAAATAACAATTAGTTCACTTAAGTAAGATAATATACTAGCAATAATTATTCCATTTAATAATATACTAAATTAATTAATATAAATTTAGTGTTGAACAAAATATAATATAATTTTAAATCAATATGATAGTATTGTTAAAATATTTATTTGTATGGTAATATTTGCACATTGGTTGATATGCTTCAATATAATGTGGATAGTACGTAAAGTTATTATCTAAAAGAAAACTATGTTTCCAACGTTTCAATTATAACAACACATACCTAACCAATATTTAGCCACTTACTCGGATGTGAGTGCATGTGTATGAAGCATTTCTAACGAGTGTTAGAAGTTAATATTAGCCACATAATCTTATGTGAATAAGCAATATTATTTTACTCAAAATTTAATCTTAACTTCCTTATGGTTATATAAATATATGAAAGAATGAGAAGAGCTAATTTTGACTAATAAACACTCAATCTTACATCCATGAAAATATTAATTAACTTATTTCACTTCTTATACTCTCATTTGATTTGATCTGCCTCCTAAGTCCTATATAATAGACATAATGTTAATTTCCCACAATGATAAATTAAAGAGGCCTTATATTCGACACTCTAGTTTGTTAGGTACATAAGGTACACATTTCGTTCATGCTACTTTCGCAAAATGTGGACATGTACATGCACACCATATGATAACCTATTAAGAAAGCTGTCATAATATAGTTCATATCAAAGGGGACATACGTTAGAAAACACATGATAGTTGTGTTTTCTATAGAAGTCAGGATAATCGCAGAGTGATAAAATTTAAGGTCTTTTGATGATAATCATCGCCTGTTTGTTGAAAGAGCGCACCTTGTGGTTCTATGTTTTCTAAAGCTTATATGGATGGAGCAGAATGTGTCATCCATGTACAGAGACAGAGAAACACACCTGGTTGCTCATTCCAAGTCATGTATGGCAGGCATTCTGTAAACTTCACCCGTTATAAAAAAATTTTAACTTGATAGGTAAACAAGAGTTGTCCCCGTTTTGTTTTTTTAATTGTTTCAATTGGTTTAGTGTGACCCATTTTAAGTCTGTTGTTTGCTTAGGCAATCATCGGAAATAGTCCTTCACTCCTTCCAGCAGACGTGCGTGATAGCAATGTTAATTTATTTAAGTTTGCAAGAAGAGAAGGGTAATGATAGAGTTGAATTTGTTTATTTTATGATTACCTAGGATTGATTAACTGGTGAAAGACTCATATGATTGACCGGCACCTTTCTTGTGATATATATATATATATATATATATATATATATATATAAAGAGATATAAGCTGCTGCCATAGTTCCACCTCTTCGGTCGTCATGGTCTTAAATTATTTTGTTTGTGTTAGATGTAAACAAAGAAAATTCTATAATCATTATAAGTTTTATGTACATCTGAATGTACAAACTTAGATGCCATTTCTAATTTGTTTTCAATATTGTTTTTTAATTAAAATTGGAATTATACGTTGATAATTTATAATGATCTTTAATGCAAATTTTTATTGTTTGTTTTATCAAAATAAAATTTCAATTCTAATTGAAAAACAACACAATAAATATTTAAGGAAATACACTCCTTATTGAATATTTCCTCCCTCGATCTCACTCCACTTTAATTCTCTAGATTATAAGTATGGATGACTTTAGTCTCTCACTAAAAGTAATTCATTTTAATTAATCTTTTCTTTCACAATATTTTTTACTATCATTTTATAACAAAAAAATAGAACTAAAAATTGACATTTTATAAAATTAGATGTGATTTTTTTAATTTAGTAACTAAAGTTATTAATATTTACAATTTTACTAGAGCATATTTACCAAAAAAACAAAATTGACGCGGTCCTTCTCAAATCTACATCAGCCACAAGGATAGAAGAGGACACTAATAAGTGAAATATGGAGAGATTAGTTTACTTTAGATCAAATGACAAAAGCAAAGAGTAGATGGAAGAGAAACAGAGACGATCTCAGTTGCGGTCCAATGTGCTCAGTTGCGGTCCAATGCAGCGTTAGTTGCCACGTTTTACTGTTATTCGAAATCATTTTAGAATTTTGGAGGTGTCCCTTTTCACATTGATCACACAGCATGTGGAGTCCCTTGCTGATATGCGCCAATGGAAAAGCATGACATGGTGATGTCTATCTTCTTCTATGTAGCCCCCAACCGCACATGTTAAAAGTCCCTCTATGGTATATTCAACGGTCGAAGAAACATGACATGATGCAATTTTTTGAGTGCTGGTTCTTTGACAGTCCAAATAGTACAGACACCCCGCTTGACATTTTTTATTTCTCTATATTTTTTTTTCTTTTCATATCAAATCACTGATTTTATCAATCACTTATCTTTTTTTTTACTGCCACAAAAAAAAGATTTTACAACAAGTTTTACATCGCTTATTCAACAACCAATTTAAAGAAAAAAAAAAAAGCAATGGCATTTTTGTAAATAAGTAAAAACTTTTTAGAATAGTTACCGATCTAATCTTACATCAGTTTAAATTTTAACCAATGTAGAAAGTGGTTTTTAGATCGGATATCTTAACAACAGGTCTAAAAAGTGTGTCAAAAGCACCACCCCTACTTTTGCCCTTAGTTATCTGCAACGATGATGCCCTTGAAACCATCGAAACCACCATGACGACATAGCCCATGTAGACGACAAATCAAATTGCAAATGTCACTGATGCTAATGACGTCCACTGTAGACAAAGTTTGCAACCATAGCAAGTGCGAACTCTAACAATGAAGCCCCCTATCTTATGTGAGTGCAAATGATGACAAACACTGTAAGTTCTCCTTGATTCATTTCCAGGTTCTTGGTTTTTTGTGTGTATCTACTCCTTATTTGAGTGATAATGGCTAAAATTATTGGTGATGTGGTAGAATGTTTACTATTGTAAATTAAATGTTGGGTTAAGCAAGTTAGAGATGAATTTTTCCCTTCCCTGTACTTGATGTGTGAATCAATTGATTGTTGTAAATTGATTGTAAATTTCTCTCACCGAATATGAGCATGACGCAAGGGCTGCATATGTTCTTTTTCTTCTCCAATGCATGCGTTTCGGGCCTAAGATGGACTGCATATCATTAGTCTTCTTAGATGTTAAATTTAATACCCTTTAGTGATAGCCTATAAGCTTGGGCTTCTAAGCTATTGCATAAGATTCACTACTGCAGAAAACACTTTTTAAATTGGTTTTACAATCGATTTAGATACAAGAAAGTATTATCATTTTAAATTGTTAGTTGAACCGATTTAAAAAATACTTTTTAACTCGATTCAGTGAAGAACCGATTTAAAATCGGTTGTAGCTACAACCAATTTAAAGAGTGTAATTTTAAATTAACATAAAAATTAATAATCACGTCTATACACTTGCTCCAAGAGCAGAATCATATTGTTATCTCAAAAAAAATCACAATAGATACAATCCAAAACAAACCATAATGAGTCAAATCAAAAATTACTAACCCACGAGTGTGCTTCAAGCTACTCACAGAGTACAAAGTTAGCTTCCCCTTCCACGAGTGCGTGAGCTCCAACAAAGGCAATGATAGCCTTCTTGAGCGAGTTACAAGCTTGAAGAGAGTTTGAGAGCTACAAACAAGGCAAGGGATATGGATGAGGAAGGACAAGCTTCGAACAACCAATAATGAACCAAATCAAAAATCATTAACCCACGAGTGTGCTTCAAGCTGCTCACAGAGTACACGAAGTTAGCTTCCGCTTCCACGAGTGTGCTAGCTCCAACAACAGCAATGTTAGCCTTCTTGCGCGAGTTACAAGCTTGGAGAGAGTTTAAGAGCTACAAACAAGGCAAGGGATATGGATGAGGAAGGATGAGCTTCGAACAGTGGAGGTTCTTTGCACAAGGAGCTTCTAATGGGGTAGAAAACAGTGGAGGTGCTTCGAAAATGGCCAAGGGATATGAGTGAGGGGGGAGGATTTCAAGTAAAAGATGTTTGCACAGGAAAAAATGAAGGCTCGCATGCGTGTAATATGTATAAGAAGCCACTTTTAAAAGGTCTCTTTTTAAAAGGTCTATTTTTAAATTTGTTTAACTGGAATTGATTTAAAAAGTGACCCATATTGTCTATTTCAAATTCAAAATATTGTTTTTAAACTAGTTGAACCTGAACCGAGTTAAAAAAAGTTTGATCAAATTTCAAAAATGTCACCATGTTCTTATTCTAAATAGATTCATTTTGAACCAAGTTAAATTCATGCTTTAAAAAGTATTTTCTGCAGTAGTGACTTGATGTAATACTAACATTGGAAGAGAACAATAAGGACCCACGAGTTTGGGCTTAGGTTGCTATCACTAAAACTTAAACATGTGGTAATATAAATAAATATAGCATGTATACATATGTATCATAGAATAATAACCCAAAAGATATAACAATTAAAGTAATAATAAATTTAATTGGCAATAACAAGAATAACTAATAAGTAATAAAATACAAAAACATAATAATAACAATAATAATAATAATAATAATAAGTAAATCATTTAATAACCAAAAGAAACTAAGTTTTGGGTTATTAATTTTAGACATTCCCACCATGCAATGATAAAAATATTGCTAATTAATTTAATTAAAAAAATGAAGTGTAATTTGAGTTTCTCTATAATTTTTTAAAAAAAAAAAAGATTGGAACTATTTAGTTAGGGTGAGACTTGTTCATAAAACTTAATAAACATTCAAAATAAAACTATAAATTTTTTATCCTTAGGGGTGAGCAAGAATAAGAAAAGGAAAGAGAGCATGAAATTTTCCTATAATTAGATTGATTTTTTATTGTTTAATATGATCAATTCAAAATGTGATTGAAATTTTGTAAGTGTTTGCGCCCACACTAGAACTCATAAGTTTGGATTAATTTATAATTATATGCCATATAACTTGTGTGTTTAATTATGTTGTTTTTCATTCAGGTTATGCATTATTCAAGTTATGTATGCATTATGAGTGAACCTTGGTTTCCTATTTGAGATTCAATATAATGATTAAAGTACTAATTGTTGTATTGAATCTTGAATTGTCCAAGTTGGATAATTTGGAAAGATTCATTTGTTTATATTTAATTAATCCGTAGAGGTTAAGTCTCATCTTAAATTTGATAAAATTTTGGTTTAGTGCATTTTGATTTATTCTCTAGGTGCATACTTGATTGTGTTGGATTTAATGTCACCACTTTCATGTTGTGCACTTGGAGACCAATGCAAAATGCTGTCAAATTTTATCAAATTAAAGATATGAGACTTAACCCTTATGTATTAGTCAAGTTTAAAAAAAATGTCTTCATAAATGGGACAGGGCCACACCTTATATAAAAAAGTGAGATTTACAAAAGACATGCATGATATATGTTTGTGTGTATATTTACAAAATGTAGTTATGGATCGTAGTTGGATCAATACTAGACACACAAGTGACAAGTATGAGAATGAAATGGAAGAATGTCTATAATTTTGCTAAAAGAAATGTTTCGGATAGTAATTGAAAGTTTTATTATCCTTGTGTTAATTGTTTGAATGATAGACGACTAGAAGTTGAGGAAATGCGGAAATATGTTCTTTGTGATGGGTTTTG
The DNA here is from genome assembly GCA_004329165.1 of Spatholobus suberectus. Taxonomy (NCBI): domain Eukaryota; kingdom Viridiplantae; phylum Streptophyta; class Magnoliopsida; order Fabales; family Fabaceae; genus Spatholobus; species Spatholobus suberectus. The sequence goes on along the minus strand of CM014731.1, from coordinate 49,573,027 downwards.
CCAGAGTTATACAAGATGGACGTGGCATGGTGAATTGTTAGACATGCTAATTGTGTCTTAGAGAGAGGAAGTTGATGTAGATATGGATATTGACTAAAGGACATGATCTGTGATGTTGGACAAGAGTTTTTTTAGCAAGCACATATGCATGATACTTTGTGCAATGATGTGAAGAAGCCTTTATATCCAGGGTGCACCAATTTCGAGCAATTGTCAATGGTGTTAAGATTGGTCAATCTGAAGGTGAGATGTAATGATTTGCTGTCATGTAGTGACAACTTAACATCATATTCATTGAAAGATCTTATTTCAATTAAATACTTTTAGTTCTTTATGATGAAATTTAGTGTAAACTTTTCTCATTCAAAGAATAACCATCATGTAGTATATAGCTTCACTAAGCAATAAACAATAATTGATTTGTGTATAGATTTTTCAATGTGAAAATCCAATATGTAACAAGTATACAATACTATCTGAAAACATCACCTCATATGCATAAATATACATAAATATCCAACAAGTATAAAGATAACTTTTTTCATGACCCAAAATTTTCCATATGTTGACCATGGCAATACCTTAACTAGAACAACACTCATAACCAAACAAGGTCTTCAAAAATCTTCAATGAGATTTGTCTTCATTAAGGGAGGTCTCTCACACAAGGAATCTTCATGAATCTTCATCTAGAAGCATAAACATCCCTAACCATCTGCTCTAGTGAATGTGAACATCATTGATCATCACAGTCACATACACACAGGCACACATGCAAGGGTAAACTTACAGAATAAACATGGACAATACTGGATTTATATATATTTTTAAAAGATATTTAAGCATAAGGATATTTCTTACATTGTAAGTTGAAAATTGAAGTTTAACTCTAATATCATGCATCAGTTGTATGTATAGTTGCGTTCAATCGATGAATATACACATGATTAAAATTTCTCATGCAATCTCCAATAACAACCTATTTATATTAAACTCAACAAGATTCATACAAGCAGACGATAAGAATATACAATATTTCAAGTCTATATCACACCAAGCAATTCACATGCTTTAAGACAACATGAATAATGTCACGAAATGTATGCAAACACAACTTCATGGAGTTTTTTTTTTTTTTCAACAATCAAGTGATCAACCTGGACATATCCCTTAACATGGCATACATGACTACCAATTCAACAACAACATGGCACGTGCCAAGGACCGGGGGCTGGGAAATCCTGTGCTGGCGAAAATCCTAGCAATTGAAGTTGGTCTTAAACATTGTTGGCAACTTAGGCATAGGAATATAATTTGTGAATTGAACTGTGCAACAATGGTTCAAGTTCTTAGTTTAGAGCTCGTCCAACTTCATGCTTATGTAGATCAATTATGTTCAATTCGCTATCTTGTAAGGAAAGATTGGGAGGTTAAATATATGCATGTTCTCTACCAAGAAAATATGGTCGCAGACACTCCAGCTAGATGGGCGTCCCATTCTCATCAGTTCTAGTAATTTTAGAGCAGTCCTCCGGATGGTATTCGTCAAGTCCTTCTCCAAGATTTAGTGTCTTTTCTTCGTTAATTTTGATTGTTGCTTTTTGTCTTGTTATGACTCTTCACCAAACAAAACAAAAAAAAAAAGGTATATTTTTGGGAACCGTATAACACATTTATTGTATTCTAGAACAATGAGAAGGCATTAATAATTTGTATTAGTAATGTGCACTTGGTTGATTAGTGTTGCAATGTTTTTCGAATATATAAAAATATTGATTTATTACTTAATTAATAAATACAAATTACAATTTCAATTATTTTATTGAAATTCAAGTATAAATTCTAATTGCAAAATTATATATATTAAGATTAGATATGAAACATTTATATACATTAAAAAAAATATTACATATTGTATATATTTGTAGATATATTTAGATAAATTTTCAAAGACTAATCTCTTAAATATATTATCTAATTAATTAAAATTTCTTTTTTCAATCCTTTATTGTTGTGGAAGAGTTTTCCTTACTAAATTGGGCATCAAATTTGCTGATTTGATGCTAAGAAACATGAAGTAATATTTTTGGAACTAATATTCGCATTTATTATATTGTGGAACAATTAAGAGGCATGATAAAAATTATGTATTAGTCATTAGCCATGTGCGCTTCGTTAATTATGGTGGGAATGTTATTTAGAAATACTAAAAGACTAATTTATTAACGAATTACAATTAGATATTACTTTGATATTATAACACATTTAGTGTATTATGGAACAATGAGAAGACATAATAAAGATTATGTATTAGTCATTAGTCATGTGCACTTGGTTAATTCGGGTGGGAATATTATTCAAAAATACCAAAAGACCAATTTATTAACAAATTACAATTACAATTAGATATATTAGATATTAAAATATATTAGATATTTAAAATATGTGTGTGTGTGTGTTTGTGATTATAGATTATTAATAATATTATTATTAGATAGAACATTTAGGAAGTTTAGTTCAACATAAAAATATAGAACAATACAGTCAGTACACAGAACACAGACATAATATTCAATTTAATAACATCAGCACAACTCAACATCATCCAGATCCTGTCAGCGTGTAAAAATCACCATAAATCACATACTCAATGAAATTGCATGATTTTAGTGACATTAGAAAATAGACATACTAGGCTACAATCCTACCAAATCACACATCAAAATTCAATACTCACAATTCCGAGCATTTTATGCAACTCAGTGTACCTACAAGGAACACACATTTAACAACTCATGCATAAACTTTACTTAACCATTTTCAATCCACAAGTAGTGCCACTACTTGGCATCTAATCCAGCTAAAATAACCACATTTTTAACATATAATAACAAGGAAAAAGAGGGATTATTGTAACACTCTTAACTGTTAACCTTTCTGTAACTCAGATTTAAGCTCTAATAGCTCAGGAGAGAAAATGGTGGTAGATTTTTTTTTTCGTAAAGCCTTTAAAATCGAAATTGTAGCATAATATAAAAAGTAAAATCTTTTTCCATGTAACACGAAATAAGAGTTTTACTACTAAACCATTAGTAAAATGCCCTGATAATGAAATACCACTAAAAATGAAATAAAATCAAAGTTCTGATGTAATACAAACATGCTACATACTCTTGTCCCGAAAAGAGTTTATATTACATTCTAATGACATCATAGCATGGTCTAGTAGACAACTAGATACTCTTCCAAATTAGAGCACTACCATTCTAATCTCAAGGTAATACCAGTTCTGACATCGCACCAAATTTTTTCGACATCTAGTGTTATAGGATCAAACCATAAAATCGTCATTCCACAAGAATGGATCTTCTACATCTTCAACCACACTTTCGCTGCGCCACTCTGACATCATCATGGTTAGGGGTTGTAAGCCTTTTGATCTATGTAGTGCCTTTAACCAATGTGTCTTTTTTTTTTTTATATCATGTATTCTTAAGTCATGTACCTGCTCATATATAAACCAAAAGTAACCCACTCCTTATTCTTGTTCCAAACATCCATAGATGAAGGAAGAAACAGATTGATTAGGGGTAAGAACCAGACAATTTGAAACTAAAGAAATCAAATAAACCCAGAAACCCACCCAAACCATATTACATATCACACAACTCAAACAACATACATTAATAGAGTCATACCATGCAATAGAAAAATAAATCACATATCATACATCATAATACCTAATAAAGGACGCATAACACGTCATCATAGTGTAAGTAACTATCATAAACATTACACATGCAAAGTGCATCTCATTCCCATGTTGCATGTAATCGGGTATATGATGCATGTTCTATCAATGTTTTTCTTTAATCACCATTCATTTCCACCAAGTTACTAAACAAATCCACATTCTAGTGATACAAGTACTACAATAGTTTGTCCCATATCACACCAAGTCTGAGACTGTGTTGAGACACTAAGGTAATGCAATACATAAGGGCCTTATCTCTTGATACTTATCATCAACAGAGGTAATCAATATATATCATCATTATGTATCATTGAGAAGATCTTATCGGGAGCCCGTTGTATACTATCCTAATACAATATCAAGCACATCAATAACTATATAGCACATCATTAATAATCATAAAGATAGCTAGCTATTCAACCCTTGGCTACCAAGGATGGATATTGCTCTTGAATATATGGCCTCTATTCAACAGGTGTTGAGGTTACTTAAGTCGATTATAGGCTTCTCCCAGCTCGGTGTGCTACATCGACCATTAGGATATCCAAACTCAAGTCCAAACCCCCAAGACTTTCGTGAGCCCCTACCGACAATCCTTGGTGTATCAAACTATCACCTTCCCTCAATCTTACTTTTCATAATTGTACATATAATGTATGAACATCCACAAGAATAATACAAACATTCATACTTTACCAGAGGTGTTGATGCTATTTGGGTTATTGTTGATAGGTTGACGAAGTGTGCTCACTTCTTGCCTATTAATATCAAGTATTCCTTAGAAAGGTTGACACAGTTGTATATCAGGGAGATAGTGAGGTTGCATGGAGTGCCTTCTAGTATTATCTCTGATAGGGATCCGAGGTTTATGTCAAGATTTTGGCAAAGTTTGCATCAGGCATTGGGTACAAAGTTGAGGCTTAGTTCTACATATCACCCACAAACGGATGGCCAATCTGAGAGGGAGATTCAGTCCTTAGAGGACCTTTTGCAAGCATGTGTGTTGGATCACCTAGGAAGCTGGGATGAGATTCTACCTTTAGTGGAATTTATGTATAATAACAGTTTCCATGCGAGCATAGGAATGGCACCGTTTGAAGCTTTGTATGGTCGGAGGTGTAGAACACCATTGTGTTGGTATCAAGGCGAAGAGAGTATGCTTGTAGGACCAGAATTGATACAACAGACGACAGAGAAGGTGAAGAAGATACAGGAGAATATGAGGATTGCCTAGAGTCACCAAAAGTCATATGCTGATAAGCGTAGAAGGCCGCTTGAGTTTGAAGAAGGTGATCATGTCTTTTTGAGAGTCACGCTTATGACTGGAGTAGGAAGGGCAATCAAGTCCAGAAAGCTCACTCCTAAGTTTCTTGGTCCTTACCAAATCCTTTGTAGAGTTGGACCTGTTGCTTACCAGATTGCATTACCTCCTTTCTTGTCTAACATTCATGATGTCTTCCACGTATCTTAGTTAAGAAAGCATGTCCATGATCCTATGCACGTGATAGAGCCTGATACGGTGCAAGTTTGAGAGGATTTGACGTATATGACACTACCAGTGAGGATTTTAGATCGAAGGGTGAAGCAGCTTAAAGGCAAGGACATTTAGTTGGTCAAAGTGGTGTGGAATAAAATGACTGGAGAATCCACATAGGAGTTGGAAGAGAAGAAGAAGGAACAGTATCCGAATCTTTTCCCAAGTAAGAGAATTTTCGAGGACGAAAATTTTTCTTGTCGGGGAGGATTGTAACGCTGTGATTTTCTTAATATATGATTTAGTGGTTTAATAACTAAAAGTGAAAAATTAATATATGATTATGGTGTTTAAAATAAATAAATAAATAGATTGATGTTGATTGTTGTTGTGTGGTGTTAGTTTTATGTTGTTGACTTGGAATTCCTGTCTGAGTTTAGGGAACTGAGACAAATGTGCTTGAGCCAAATTGAGAGTGTTGTTAATATTGGTTTGGGTTGTTGAGAGAAAAACAATTAAGTTAGACCCATTATGAGTTTTGGAGAGTAAATAGACGGACCATGAACTTTAGTAAGCCTAAAGCCTTGTAAGGCCCCAAGAGGGTTTCAAAATATAAAAACCCCTTTTGTTTCTCATTTCTCTCATTTTCTCATCTCACTCTCTCAGACTCACGTTCTCTTTCTCTCACTCTCCCGTCTATCTCTCACTCTCTTCTTCCATTCTCTCAATTTCTCTCTAACCCTTGCTGAGATTCTTGAAGTATGAGACCTAAATCCAGTGAGGAACCCCATTTCTAGGCGGCGGAGAGTTGTTATTGCCTTCCTTTCACGGAGTTTGGTTCAAGGCTTTGCCTTTCTCACGTTTTCCCTTCCCTGAGCTTGGATTTGGAAGCTCCAAGAGGTAAGGGAAGCTTACTCTTGCTAGATTGGTGATGTATGAACATGATTGTGTGTGAATATCACTTTGGGTTGGTCCAAATCCGAATTGTATGTTGGTTGTGGTGAGATTTTGCATGAAAATGGGTTTTAGGGGGGGGGTTTGAATTTTGGATGAGAAACCATGATTTATGTGATGAGATGTTGAATTGATTGTATAATCTATTGTGAATGAGCTTGGTTGAGGTGGATTGATGATATTGGAACCCCATTGATTCGAAAATCTGAGTTTGGGTGGTGAAAATTTGGGTTTTGCTGCAGAAAATTGCGTTTTTTCCGCAATCCTATCACAGATAATTGATTATGGGATCTTCATAATCGATTATCTGGAGCTCCAAGATCAATTTTCGTGAATTTGGCTCGGCAATAATTGATTATGGACTCTGATAATCGATTATCTGGGTTTCAGAAAAAATTTATTCTGGTTTTGGTTCAAAAATAATCGATTATGGAAACCTATAATCAATTATCCCTACTGAAAAATAAAATCTGGTGCACTTTTACTAAATGGATATAATTTGTTACTACAGTACATAATCTGTTATTTTAGAACTGAATGTACTATTTAAGATTTTAAAGTTTTCATTCCAAAATGTGAAGTATTATGTATATACACATATAAAAAGAGCATTATACAGTTTCAAAAGCTCTATTTGAGAATGATGGAAAGTGGTCAAGTTGGGATACTATTTTCTTTAAATTAAAGAAGCGAATTGATTCGAAGGTTTTTGCAAATCTCTAGATTTACCTATCTTTTAAATGGTTTTCAAAGAGGATCTTGGTTTTAAATTATGAATTGATTGTTAAATATGTCATTGAGGTGGAAGGTTGCTTAGATAGGACCTCCGCTTGTTATGTATGATATTGTTCATCACGAGGTGGGCTGTTTAGATAGGGCCTTATCTGTTGATTTTGATTGAGGCTAGATTGGGGCTGGTATGGTGTTGATGGATGTGAGTAGTCATGGGAGGTAGCTAACGATGGACCTCTTTGCCACTAGTTGTATTGATATACATATATATATGTCGTATATTTATTGGTTGTGGTTGAGGTGTGTAGTAGATGCATTCATGCATAGTTAGCGGTTGAGGTAGCTGACGATGGACCTTATGCCATGGTGCAGGTAGAAACGTAAGTTGGATGGTGACCAGAGTTGGAACTCAGATGGGCCTCCAACCTAGTGCTAGATGAGATGTGGGGCAGCTGGCAATGGGCCTTCAGGGATGAGTAGATGGGTGACTCCGTAGGAGGCTAAGGTGATGCAGGCCTTATGTCACGGTAAGCCACCACCCACATACACTTATCCTAACAAACCACTAAGCTCATCCCCAAATCAGAGTTTGGCAATCCCTGAATGGTGCTTAGATAGGCCAATGTAGGGGGTGAGACCTAGTTAGTCGCCCGATATGTTGTAAATCTCTCAAGAGTCGTGTCATCATGCATTGACATAGTTGTGGTGATTGTGATGTAACATGGAGTCCTTAGTTGAGAATCCTTTTCTATATATATATATATATATATATATATGTAGACGTTGAGAACTCTAGATGTATGATGATGTGCTATATACTCGCGATTGAATGTTGTGAATTGTTGAAGATTTCCAAAATTGTATGCTATGCCATTGTTTAAGTAGGCTTACCCTTGCCATTGTTTTGTTGTTGTTGGTTGTCTTGTTGTTGCTGTTGTGCTAATGTGCCTGTGATGATGATGTCGTATGGCATGGGAGCAGATGGCGAGCCGTGGGTCTGGCGACTCAGAGTTGAGGATGGAGCCGAGAGCTAGAGATGTTTGGCTTGGGAAGGCCAAGTTTTGTTGTTTTAGTTATGGTTCAGTTTCATTATATTCTTTTGATGGGATTGTGTAGATTAACCAGCTATAGGGAGTGAGTTTTGTGTTCTGCTTCCCCGATGATGTATATTTTGATATGTTTGATATGGGCTAGTGTTATCCCATAGTGTGTTATATATGATGATGACAGATACACAGATTTGTATGTATGGTGCCAGGAAAGATGAGTGGATCTTTCAATTGATGTATATGACTCATATACAGATATTATATGATTTTTATTCTCCTGATAAGGTGTATGTGGTGTATGTTTAGTAGGGTTGTTTAGTAGCGACAATTGAGTCGTTACATAAAACACAAAGCTAAGCTTTAAGAACACCAATTACTTCACAAGCAAATTTTTTGTTTTCTACCATATTACGACACCCTATTTTTGTTAACCATTTTAACATAGCAAATGAATTTTTCTTCCAACTATCTTTTAAGTCTTAACCTTCAATATATCTAGTTTCTAAGTATAATTTTTCTCAATCTTTATAAAATCATCTAAGGGTTCAATTAAGCACTTCTTATTGGCTGGTTTTTGTCAGGATTTTGATAGGACAATAGTCGGTTAAAAATTTACCAAATATTCATCACTTGAAATTAAATTGCGATATTTTACAAAGATATTCTAAACATATAGAGGCAATTATTACCAAAAATCATGCAAATATTCGCACCACATAAGGAGCAATACCCGAAAACAAAGGTTGTTCTATTGCAATAAAATTTAGCAACTTACAATTCAATCTTTAAACATTGTAATCAAGTAATTGACATGTATTTCAAGCAATTCCATCACCAAGAACATCACACAAGGCATAACTAAGCTCTATGTGGCCAATCATGCAAGCACATCACAATTAAAATCTTCAAGAGCCACTTAATTGAAATAATACATAAATCATCAAAACCATAATCTAGACTATTTTCATTCATATAAATCAAATTAATATAGTCTCCACCCTTTACCCATAGTGACCCACGGTTATCCACAAGAGGGGAGAAAAGGGCTTTGCTCATTCATGCTCTAATTAAGCTTCTAATTGCACAATCAAGACAAAATAAGCTTTAATTAGTATTTTATAACAAAAGTCCCTTAAGAATTTGAAGAAATTTCAAAAGGAGACAAAGAGAGATTGATGGATAATGGTGGATGGCGAGAGGTGGCGAGTTCATGAAGGAGAAAGAGGAAGAAGAGGAGCTCTAACTTACCTTAGCTTGGTCAAAAAGGAATTGGGAGACTTGGACCACACTAAGTGTTTAGTTACTAAAATTTGGAGTGCGTTCGTTTTAATTTCAACTCAACGAGCTAATAGGGTGTTAGGATTAATGACACTAAACTTAATCTAGCCCCTCTCTGGTCATACATTTGAGGTTTCTTTGCAAACAGAGCTAAAAATGACCAATTTGCTTTATAAGTCATTTTAAGAGTTATTTATGAATTTATTTTTAGAAAATTGCTATAAATATTTTAGTTTGAGTTCCCCTCGTTCAGATAAGGTCTAGATACACTAAAGAAGCTCTTGTAATTTTTTCATAATTTTTAAAACTCATTTAGTTTTTCTAATTATGCTTTATAAGTGCTTGTAGACACTTTAAACTTATATATACTAAATTACAAAAATTCTCAAAAAAATTCTAAAAGTTCATGATAAGTTTCTAATCATTTTTCTAAGTTTAAAAATTATTCTTCTTAATTTTTTTGACTATTCTATGATTTATCTCTTAATTATATTTCTTTATTCTAATTTATTAATTGCAATAAATCCAATTTTATTTATAAAATTACCAAAAATTATTTTTATCTCTTAAGTACTTCCTAATATTATTCTGAGGCTAGAATATATTTTTCAATTTTAAAAATGCCTCTGGCAATTATTTAAACTTTTCTATATAATTCCAATTATTACTTTTATTATTATTAAATTTAGGCGTTATTTGTTGTCTTGATATAAACTAATTCTTTCAAGACTTATACACCCTTGTCTAGATTTTTAATTACCAACGGAAGACAATTAAGTAATTACTAATCATTAAATAATTATTTGTATGAAATTTTGAGGATGTTACAATTACTCAATTCATACACTATGTCCTCAAACCGAATGCACACATCCAGTTTCACAAGGTCATGCCACATTACTACACATAACCATCTGGATGTAAAATTCACCAAAAATTGTTAAGAAATCTAAATAATGTGAAACCAAATCCCTACTAGACTTACAGAGCTACAATCTCACCAAAGGACTCTCTAAAATTCAAAACATAGTCTGCCCATGAAATTTCACATGACAGGGCATTTGCAGCAAAAAATTTCAGCAAGTTCAATCAAGGTTCTTTCACATGATTCAATGGCACAACTTGTCACCTTTTAGCTAATGGTTGGAAACACATACATGCAACACTCACATTGGCACATTGCAAGTTTGAGCACAAGGAAAACTAAGAGCACACTCCTGAATTCAATTTACACAAAACAAGTTTGAAAGCAATACATAGTTCACTCATCAATTTCACTCTTAATGCATCATCCAAAGTTGGATTTGCCAACATTGATCCAAACAATTGTGACATCACTTGACCTGTATAATAAATTCAATTCACATACACCATACACTAATCATTCATGCCTCTGTATAATAAATATGTATACGTTTGAGACAAAATTTGAAATTGTACACTTACACCTTCAATTTACCAACTTTCATAAAGAGAACCGAAACAATATTCAATCACAACACAAAGTGGCCTATAAGGAAACCCACTTGGTTACCCTCACCTATAGCTCCATAGTGCTCTAGGGGTCAATTTGAAACCCCCCTAGATCATGACAATATCAAGTAGGACAACAAGCAAAATAAATCAACCTACACATGCACGTACACATATTCATCAAACAAAGTGTAAATACAACTCTCAAAGCTAAAGGTCATGGTTCTAAATTGTGGTTGCGGTTTTGTCGTGATCCTTGACATTGCGGCAAATTGCGGGAATATGCAACTGATGCGGCCGCAATTGCAGTTGCGGACCGCAATTTAGAACCATGCTAAAGGTCATTAGAAGTGAGGAGCTCCATACTCTCCCCCTATGCCTACTGTTCATAGGGCCTCTCACCCCCTTACCTAGAGTATGTGGTCGAGTCATCGAGGTTCGTCCAAGCTCCGTTTGTCATCCCTAACTCATTGAAGTCTGAAACTTTGATCAAGGTAACTTTCTCATAGGGCATCGATTTTACGATTGGGATTTGTCAAAACGAAGAGGGCAATGAGAGGAACACAATGGACCAATTGCGTGTGGCTTTCAGCATCCCAAAAGCCAACATGCAATCCATGGATGCTCCTAAAGAAGTCTCGGCCAAATAAGGAAAAGAGAGAAAAGATCGCAAAATCAAACTTACCTATGAAGGAAGGATGAAGGAGGAGTAGATGGATGCGATTCAAGCTTCAACGATAGAATGGATCTCCTCTGTGCATAGCCTTGTGTTCTCAGTTTTGTGATGGAGAAGAGGGAAACAAGCGTGTGTGTTGGTGTTGAGAGGTGAGGGAGACCGAGAGAAAAGAGAGAAAATGTAAATGGGAGGGTTTGTGTGGGTGTGGCCGAGGGAAATTAAAGAAAGGGAGAGGGAAAGCCATGCGGAGAAAAAAAATGGAGGGGAGGTCGTGGATTTGGTCCTCTTAGGTTGGTGGGAGATTGCTTGTAGCTTCGGTAGTAAGTTGACAACATAAAAGGTAGATTGGTTTAGGGTGTGTATGTTAAGGAGCTTAATTTAGTGTATCGGGTTGCCTTTGGATGCTCAGGATTTAATGAAATTGGACAACTAATTTCATTAATCATGAAGGATAGGTTGGGATACCCAAAGGGAACAAAAATGTCTTCTAAAATTGACTGGTTTGGCCAGACGTAATCCTTAAAGCGTTCGGTTACTCTCACAATTAATTAGTGATCTAAATCATTAATTATAAACCAAAAAAACTTAATAAATAAACTATAACTCAAACACTTCAATTAATCTTTTATAAACTCTTTTAATTAAGCAACTTTATTTTAAATTAAAACTCTTACCAATGGTTATTAGCACTTAATTATTTTTATTAATTACCACAATTAATAATAAAAACAATATATTTTAATTAGTAAACATATTTAAGATTACTACCTTTCCCTTTAATCAGCCATCTTAACAAGCTTTAGTAATATAAGAAAATATAGCTATAGTTTCATTAATCGCCTTTTATACAAATTAGAAAATGTTCATTGTATTTGAAGAAAAACATACATTTATATCATATACTTTTCTTCCGGTTTCAAAACAAATCAATACATTTGTAAATCATCTCAAATTAGATAATAATTATGATATTATCGTGGTAAACATAACTTAAAAATAGCTATTGAAACTAGTAGCTCCATACTATTTTCTTTAAAACTAGTGTAGCAAACTAAATAGGCAAGCACTTTAATTTGATTAATTAAATCAAAAGGATTTGGTAATAATAAAACTTTATTGACAAACATGGTAGTTCAAACATTTTTTAATAAATAGTATCAAACTAATAGTATTACTATTAACTAATCTCAATACTAATACAAGTACTAACAACTTCTTGATTTTAGTAAAAAGATCATAAAGCTATTCCTTTAATGTTCACATAAAAATCAAATAAATAAAGTAGTTTAACTCGTTTAACACATAGGATACTAAAGCAGTCAATCAGATAAATCTATAGCCATATGCTCACATATAGCTATACACATACATACCAACATACTTCAAAACACATATCACCGAGTCTTACACATAAGGCCTAAAATTTACAATCCTCCCCAACTTTAGAAAACTCCGTCCCCGAAATTTCTTAACTGGGGTAAAGGACATGGGTTACTACTTCCACATCTATCTCTTGCGCTTCCACGTGATCTTTTACTTTCCAACTTCGTTTCAATTCACCTTTTATTGACTTTGTTTCTCAGCTTCTTGTCTACAGGATTCCAATAGCCTTGATCTCAAAGAGATACTTTGACATATACACGATTTTCCTTTTTGGCTTAGTACTCTTTTAGGAATTGGGACCAAGAAGCTGGATTGTCAAACACAATTCCCTTCATGGAGTAACTTCAAAATAGATTTCTAGACGTACGTGACATGACTTGGGAAGATTTGATCTGACTCAAAAGCAAACTCGACTTACATGCCTCAAGGATTGGATTTCTAATCTAAATTACGCTTGTCTAGATAAATCATAAGACAAGTTTGGTGTTTTAACTTTCCTGTTAGGCTATCTCTATATTTTTATTTTTAATTTTTTTGATTCCTTATACTAGAAGGCTACGTTTCAATACCATATTACTTGTTCAATATTCAGGTTTGCTAGAATCCAAGGCCATTATTCCTATTAGAATGACATGGACAAAACTAGTTGGCACTTACCTTGAGAGGTACCACTACCTAAAAGTTGACTCTAAAGGGTTTTGTTACTCAAAACAAATCAAGAAGGAACGGATCAAACAGGGGACAGGTGACAAGGGAAGTTTACTTCCTAAAGGAAAGACTTCTTCATTCTAAATAATGTAATAAACATAAATTAAAATAACAACTTCAAAGTTTTAAAACATAATAACAAGCCCATGTATCGCAAGGATCATCACACTAGTGTGTGTGTATAAAGCCTGGGTCTGCATATAACAGGCATCGTCATGTATGTTATCCTAGTAGGCTAGATGAACCTAAAGCCTTTTAGATGTCGTGTTTTAAATTGTGGTGCCTCCAACTCTAATAAATTAATCTTTCATCGTGTCTACAGGGATTATTTTACTAGACATGATAAAGTGTTTGATCTAGAACAAAGGTAACTGTGCATAAGCTTATTAGAAGAGTGCTAGCAACACACTCTTTTCTATTGGTCAAAATTTATTGAAACTACAAAATCATAAGTGGGGTGCATTAAATAAGGAGTGAGACCTACAATTTTGTAATTTCTAACAAATATCAGCCAATAGTAGAGTGTGTTAAAAAAAGTGTATTAGATAGTGTGTTACTAGCATTTCTCAACTTATTAATATATCATTTTCCCCTTGAATGCAAATTGTAAATGCCTTTATGGCCTACTACCAAATCATATGATGTTCTATGAAAATTTGCAGGAAATGTGTTTCTGACGGATTTTTATGCAAAATTCACAGAAAAAACCACACGAAAGAGGAGAAATTCTAGTAACAACTTTTGATGTAAAAATGATTTGTTATGTTTGATATATGAGGATTTTCATAGTAATGAAAATTGAAGCAAATGCTTCTTGAATATTAAAATAGGATAACAAAATATTATATCTTTTGATTTCTAAGTGTATTTTTGAAATGTGTATATGAAAAAGATAATAAATAAATGGTAGATAGAAATAATTATATATGTTATCACATATGATGTTAATTTTTTTTTTTAAATAATAGACATGATATTTATCACCGAGTACGTAGATCAATTAGTATGAAATTCTTCTAGTTTAGTCACTATCCCAAGTTTGAGTCTTGTATATATACAATTGTACTAAATATTTAAAAGAAGAGTTTTGCCACTTATAATAGTTTTATCTAGCTCAAAATCCTTAAATAAAATTACCTTTTGTAGGAAATACTTGTAATTCTGCACCAAGAATATAATAGACATGATATTAACAATGGTCATGCTTAAATAAACAATCAAACATCCGATCCCCCTTATTTAATTTACACGTTAATTGACACCTTTACTTGCATTAGAAAAAGTAGTGAAAAAATTATGTTATTTTTAAAATAGAAGAAATAATATATTTATTCTGAAATTTTAGCTTGTTATAAATTATATATTCTTTTAGATTAAGTTACGAGTGAATAGCTTGACTTATAAACTATTAAAATAAATTCGATAATAATATTTAAAGAGTATAAAACCTAACACATACCCATTGGTTACATCTTATTTTAAAAATATAATTATTTTTTATAATTGCTTAAAATAACTTTAAAAATAATTATTTCTCCTAAACTAAATGATCAAAGTAACGTGCAAAATTATTTAAAAAGTATTTATTTTATGTTAGTTTTTCTTTATGACCTCTTTGCACCATTAAAAGACAAATCATCTAAATAGAGAGAAAAGTTAACAAAAATCATCATTTGTTTATTGGATTGGGGAATTTGCTAATGTACACTTACTTGTTTTTTGGTTAGAGTACGTTAGCTAGCTATACCATTAGTATATTTTAACAAAATTCTAATTATAACTTGCTAATGTACTCTAACTAAAAAACAAGTGGGTATATGTTAGCAAACTCCACATGTATTTGTTAACGTATACCCACTTGTTTTTAGTTGAAGCACATTAGCAAACTATACTGTGGGTATATTTTAAGATAATCCATAGTTATAACTTGTTAACGTACTCTAATTAAAAATTAAGTAGGTTTACATTAGCAAATCCCTTGGATTAAATATGTTTTTAGTCCTTTAAATTTGGTATAAGTTTGTTTTTGGTCTTCCAAATTTAAAATTAATCTTTTTAGTCTTTGTAATTTAAAAAAAAAAAAAAACTTGTTTTAGTCCCTTAGGACCACCTGCAGCTTCACTGACAAGGACAGATTAAGTCAGTTGTGCAGCATCAGTTAAGTTTGATATAATGTTTTCACTAACAAGGACACTATAGTAGGTGAGTTTTGTATGACAAATTCACTAATAACATTTGGACAGAAGGACTTAAACATGCTTTTCTCAAATTACAAGACTAAATATATTAATTTTAAATTTAAGAGACCAAAAATAAATTTATCCCAAATTTAAGGAACCAAAAATATATTTAAGCATTTGTTTATGACCACGGCTACAGTGGACAACTAAAAATATATTTGAATATTGAGGGGTCCAAATGTCGTATAGGTTACCTATTTTATAAGTTAATTTTATTTTTAATTTTTTTTAAAGTCATTAACCTATTTACAAATTTGTCCTTTATGTAATCACCCTCATCTTCACCAAGCTTGTCACCCCTCCATGCAACCCCTCTCCATCTCCCCCTCGTCAAATCCGTTTTGCAAATGCAAGCTTTCAACATAATGGGTTTACAGTGTGTATTATTGAATAAACCAGGAAAATAACTGATAAAGGGAGAAACATGAATCAATTCAGAAATTGTTGTTCCAAAACATTAAAAAAAAATCAAGCTAGAACATTAAATCATCCACTCATCAAAACCCAACCCAAATCGTACATCGCCATCGTAGCACTTCGACAACAACGCTGACAATACAAATAAAAAACAGATCCAAATTGAAAGAAGAAAAAGAAAAAATAAAATAGATTTGGCAGAAAAGGAAAAGAGGAGAGCCTCTGACACGTGCCTGGCCGCCATCACCCCCTCCCTCTCCCCCAACGCCACCAACCCTGAGGCGATCCTCGCCCTCTCGCTCTGCTCGTTAATCCACGCACTCCAGAACCTCACGTCTCACTGGTAACAACGGCAGCAGCATTGACGGACGCGAAGGATGCCAACGTCCAGACGTGGGTGAGAGTGGCGGTGATAGACCAACAATCCATTGCGGAAATCTTACGTAAATCCACACCATAAGGGTCTATTGCAAAAATCTTAGAGAACCTTTGAATAAGGGTGTTAAGGTCTTTCCAACAAGGGTATGAGGGTCAATACAACAAGGATCCTTTAGTCATTATGAAATCTTTTAAAAAAAAAACTAATGTGGAAGATTTTAAAAAAACGACTCCATCTGCGATTATGGGTCAAAAATCGTTGCCCGGCATAGACCACTTGGTAAACTGCCCCACCATACCATTAGTCTTTGTTTATTGGTGCATATTTTTATTGGCCATGTGAAAAGAGGAAAAGGTGATTCAAAATAAAGTAATGATATTTAGACAACCCTAAATATCAAACACTCTATTAACACACATTATTTTTCACTATCTTTCTTTCTATCACATCATATCACCTATCATACCTATACTTCTCTCTTTTTCTGTCTAGGTGTCATATAGTATTTGAGTGTCCATTTACTATTTTCCTTCAAAATGAGTACGACTCTTTTTTTTTATTGTAGTTTTTATACTCTATCATCTTCCAAGGCAAATACGCAAAGAACGTAGGGAAAAAAATTGTAGTCATTATGAGTTCTTTGTCTTGACATGCTAGCTTCTACCGCCATAAATAGGTTGCATCTCTTTCTCTTATAGTCGTTGACCTAAACAAGAAAACCAGACCACAATCCACAATCCACAATCATGGCATCCAAAAGGCAAGCATTGGTCATATTTCTCTTATCCCTTTTCACATTCTCTTCCTCACACCCTGACAATGGGGGCATTGCCGTCTACTGGGGCCAAGACAATGGCGATGGCGAATTGACAACCACATGTGACAGTGGAAAATATGCAATTGTGCTCCTCGCTTTTCTCAACACTTTCGGTGCAGACAGAACTCCAACTTGGAACTTCGCTGGCCATTGTGACAATGGTGCCTTGAAAAAGTGCACCGAACTAGAGTTCGAAATAAAATACTGCTAGGTATAGACTCGAATCCAAAGGAGATCCAAAAACCGCCTCTCACTACTCTTTTTTTTAAAAATAAATAAAATAAAATTATATGCATAAATTTTAATTTAAAACCCTAATTTTAATTTAAAAGGAAGTATCATGACTACTTATATGTTAAAGAAATTATTGTACGATTCAAGATGATCACTATGTCTAGTTTTGGTCAATTTCCATGTAATACGAAATTTAAAAATTTAACATGGTGGTGCTAAACTGTTCCAACCTTAATTCCGTTGAATTATTAGGCTCACTACACATGATGTATTATTTGTTTTGGCTTTCATGTGAGCCTTTACAATTTTATCCTTAAAAAGTACTTCAACGAGTTAAAGGAGAAAGGTGTTTATAAATTACCCTTAACTTTGATTCTTAAGCAATGTGAAATTTTTTTGGTGTATCAAAACATAAACCATACAATAATTTCTTTTAACATATTTTTCTTCTAACACATTTTCTATTTTTAGTTAAAATTTATTAAAAATTATAATTTCATGAGTACGACTCATTAAATAGAAAATGAGATTATCAAATTTTGTGATTTCTAATGAAGTTTGCCTCAATAATAAAGAATGTAGTTAGAAGAGTGTGTTAAAAAACATTTTGTATATCTTGCATGTTAAAGTTTTGAACTCTTGCTTGTTTTCTCCATTGGTTCCCAGGCCAAAGGCATCAAAGTGCTTCTTTCCATCGGAGGAGCCCCTGGCTATTCGGCCTACTCCCTCAGCTCTGGCCGAGGACGCAAAGGACGTGGCCGGCTACCTCTATAAAAACTTTCTCAGTGGCCAATATGGTCCACTAGGAAGTGTCGAGTTGGACGGCATCGATTTCGACATCGAAGTCACTGAGGATCATTGGGACGACCTTGCCAGGGAACTCGACTTTTTCCGACACACAGAAGGGCGTTACTTTTACTTGTCGGCAGCCCCTCAGTGTCCGATCCCAATCTACTATCTCGGCAAAGCCATCGAAACCAAACTCTTCGACTACATCTTTGTTCAATTCTACAACAACCCAGGTTGCGCGTATTCCACTGGCAACATTGCGTCACTGTTGGCGTCGTGGGACGATTGGGTCAAATTGGTTGCGTCCAATAACTCGCTATTTGTGGGCCTGCCAGCGGCCCAAAGTGCAGCTGGAAGTGGTTACATACCACCGGATGTGCTCAACAGTGAGGTGCTTGCGTACGTGAAGACAGCGTCGAACTACGAAGGAGTGATGCTATGGGATAGGTACCGTGATGTTCAATACGACTATAGTGGTAGCATACTGTCCAATGTGCTCAAATCGGCGTTGCCGTCTGTAACGTTGGTTTCGGGCGCAATCTATGAGTGTGTCTCGAAGGCGTTGCACCGCGTCCTTACCCCGGGCTGGGTACTAGGTAGGTGAGAAGAGACGGACAAGTAAATGGTGGCTAGGTTGTGGGTAGCACCCCACCCTTAGCCATGTGTGTACGGAATAAGCGACTTGTCTGCTGTGATTTCCCTAGTGCTATGCACGTGCGTGCGTATTTCATCGCATGTAATGTAATGGATCTTGCTTTGAATAAAGCTTCTTCTGCTTGCCAGTGATCTTATGTATTCTTTATAGTATATTTTCATTAAGAAGTTTTTAAACATGGGTTTACGAACATATAAGAAGATAAAAAGGAAATATTTATTATATTGATTTAAGTAATTTAAAGTATTTAATTAATATTTCCACAACACGTGTCTATAAACACGGAATAAAATCATTCTTGTATTAACTTTCTTAATACTTTATAAATATAGCATTGAATAACCCAATAGGGTTAGCCTAGTAGTAGGAGCTTGAAATAGTATGCATGAGGTCATAGATTTTAATCTCAGTGCGATCATTGTACACCCAAAAAATATAGCATTGAATAGAAAGTTAGCATATTTGGTATATAAAAAATAGAGAAAATAAGTTATTCACTGATAATGAAAGCAGTTTTACACTGTCAACCAATCACAAATCACTATATATTGTAAGTTTTTTAACTTTTACAATAATTACCTTAAAAATCATACCAACGGTGATTTTTAATTGGTTGACAATGTAAAACTTTTTACATTGACAGTGTATAGTCATTAAACTCTCAAAAATATATAAAAAAAGCATTCAGTAAATAGGATAATTAATAGGATAATTTTGTGGAAAGATTTAAATTTTTTTTTTATGATTAAGATACGCTATAAATTTTCTTATATGACTATTATTATTTAAAATTAAAGATTTTCTAAATAAGAAAGATCTATAGCATAAGGAGAGATTTCATATGAATTTCAATACATATACTACTGGAATGCTTCAGTCACTGTAATACAAAATATGATATGAAGCGTAAAGGCTAAAATCTGATTAACTGAATTAGGATACATATGTTATGTACAGAGAGCAGAAAAAAGCTCAACTAATAGACCCAAAATTGACTAACTAACTGCCCGAAAAATAAGCTAACTGAATATTACAAAAAAAGATATTTGTGCCAACCAATTAGTAACTATATTGGATATATTAATATCCTGTAATACCCCCCACCCCCGCGCACGCGCAAGCTGGAGAGTGGATGTTGATCACTCCCAGCTTGGAAAGCAATTGATTAAATTGTTGAGGATCCAATGGCTTGGTAAGGATGTCAGCAATCTGTTGGAAGAAGATATGGGAAGCAAGTGAAACAGCTTAGCTTGAAGTTTTTACCAAACAACATGACAGTCAATTTCAATGTGTTTTATGCATTCGTGAAAGTTGGCGTTAGAACAATATGGCGGGCAGATTGATTATCATAGTACAGTAAGGCAGGGGTAGTGAAAGGAGCTTGAAGGTCACGAAGCAAGTATGTGAGCCACTGCAATTCGCATACAGTGGTGGCAAGAGCCCGATATTCTGCCTCAAAAAAGGAACGAGTAACTGTGCTTTGTCCCTTAGCTAGGAGCTCCCTTAAGATAACATACGACCTGTAGTGTGACACACATAGATACTAATTATAATCCATATTAATTTTGATATTTAATTTGATTATTAAGTTTGAGTTCATAAAAATACAGGTAATTTTTTTTTTATTTTATAACAAAAGAACTCTAAACTTAACAGTATTTAAAAATGGTAGTAAAAGATAAAAGATAAAGATTATATATATATATATATGTATATGAAATCGCAAGAGACGAACAAGAAAGGGGGTTGAATTGTATGTTTCAAAAGCCTTTTAATTTTAAAAAAGTTTGAAAACGTTTTTGAGCTAAAAGATAGAGAGGACAAGCACACAGAGATTTTTATACTGGTTCACTCAACCTTGAGCTACGTCCAGTCCCTTCACCCAACAGGTATCCACTAACCAACCTTGGTTACAAGTATTCTTCACGGCCTCTTCAAGCTGTACAACGCAATCACCCCGAATTGCTTAACCAAGTATTCTTTCTCACTAAGCTCTCCAGGCTTTCACAAAAAAATAGTTGATAGTAAAGGTCAACTCACAATGAGAGAATTAAAAAAATTAAGCACAATACAGTAATGTATCAAAGATATATGAACTATCGTTTAGTGGACGCATAAGAAAGCAATCAGCATTTTTATGTTTGTGCTTGATTCGTCGTTATCTTTCTTCTTCTTCTTTGGTATATATATATGGTCTTCAAAGAGAAAGAGTCGTTAGATGACTTGGTTGATTTAAATTCATTCTTTAGGAAGGAGGTGCGCATATCGAGCTTCCAGACAGATCAGAAAGGACAGCTTTTGAACTTGTACTAAAATGGAAAGAGTAGCTCTGTGCTAAAGGTTTTCTTTTTTGAATATTCTTCATTTGTCTGGGCAGCTTGAAGAGTTTACTTGCTTTTTCTGCCTTGCTGCTCTTTTGCACTAGAATGATTCTGTCTACCATTTAATGCTTAAAATATTTGAACGATATATATATCAAAAAGGTAAGGCATTAATTTCGAGATATGTATGCAAGACGTATAGCTTGGACGAATTATTAAAAAACAACATAGCCGTTTAAGAGCTTTGTTTGGACACGTCTAGTATAAGTGTCTAATACTTAAGACACATAGTCCACGAATGAGACTTTTACTCTTGGACGGTCATCATGTATACGCTTTGGACGTTCAATGAGATTAGTACGTTGGACGTCATGAGTTTGGACACTGTAAAACTCGTTAATTTAAAAACAAACTTAAACTTTAATAAGTTTTTTATCTTCAAAATTTGAGGGTCTAGACGCTTCAACGTCTTTGGTTCCAACATATATATATATATATACACACACATATATATATATATATATATATATATATATACACATATATATATATATATATATATATATATCCTAAAACTGTACATCATGATTTGGTGATACATAACTGTTATAAAATACAAAAAGACTAAAAGTACATTAAAAGATAGACACTATCTAACCCAATATATACATAAAAAAGGTTAATGATTCCAACTCTTCCCAAAGAATCTTTAAATCTATGAAGAAACTTGAAACATTCCTTTCACCCTGCTTAATCGAGTGAACTTCTTGCAAAAGATTTGAAATCCTAAAATGGTTTCCTTTTGAGAATTGATCCCTGAGATTGTTCCATAGCTCAACAGCATTTTCAATGTATATCGTGCTTTTGGCAATTCTAGGGGACAGGTTTCTTATTATCCATGAAACTACCATAACATTGCATCTCTCCTAGGTATCTTACAAAGAATTAGTTTGTGAATTACAAGATACTAATATATCCAATATAGTCAATAATTAGTTGCATAAATACCTTTTTTTTTTGTAATATTCAGTTAGCTTATCTTTTAAGATGCAAGTAGTAAGGACTTGAAGGGTTTTGAGAAGGGTCAACATTTATTTGAGAAGAAGAAGAATGGGTAGGGTTTGTGAATGATTTTGTCATTGACGAATCACCAAGAAAAGAGAGAATGATTAGGGATGTAGAGCTTTTTAGCTCTTGATACCATAATATGGAATACGAAATGAAGCGTAAAGGCTAAAATCTAATTAATTGAATTAAGATACATATGTTATATATAGAGAGTAGAAAAGGCCCAACTAATAGACCCAAAGGTGACTAACTAACTGCCCGAAAAATAAGCTAATTGAATATTACAAAAAAATGTATTTTTGCAACTAATTATTGATTGTATTGGATATATCAGTATCCTATAATACACTAACGTAGGTCAAAAAGGGCATGTCAAAACTTTTCCAATGTCAATAAATTCATGGTAGGTGATGATTGATCATGATGGATAAAGGGATAACAGTGATTACTTGCAAAACACATTGACGCTTAAATATTTGTGTTTTTGTGTTCAACAGAGTGAGTCTCAAAATGAATGCTTGTGTATCTTAGAAAGTTGAATCCATGATTTATATAGCTTAGAGATATTTTTGGTGGAGTGTTGTTTAAATGCTATTGTAATAATTCATTATGATTAGTTTGTAATAGGGGGTTTGAATAGTTTTTACAAGATCTTAAGTTCAAATCTCATTGCCGCTATTATACATAAAAAAGTGCAATTGTAACACCTACATTAGTTCCCTCAATGATCACTAAATAATTAGCAAATTGTTAATTTATTTAAACTATTTTCGACTTTCACTTTGGATTGTATTCTAGTACCTTATAGGACTAAGGTCTTGATCTAGTCCCTCTCTCTTTACACATATATAGGAAATGTATCTAGTATAAATTAAATTTATACAAGACAAGTATATTTGGGTTGTAGTCAAAGGCTATGCTTGGCATACTATTTTAGTTAGTTTTTAGCTTTTTTTATAAGTTGAAAGCTTGTTTGATTGACCTTATTAGTAGATTTTGATAAACAAGTTTTTTTAATAGTTTATAGCCTTTTTTAAGACGCTACTTCAAGTAGCATTTTTCAAAACGCTAACTTTTGGCTTCTTATTTTTTTTATTTCTTTTTTGTCCTTAAAAATTTGTTAAATTTCTTTTTTACCCTTTTCTACATAAGGTAAGATTTTATCTTTTTTGTTTCTCTTCTTCCACTCATAAAGTAGGGTTTTCTTATTTTTACCCTTTATTACATAAGATATTGATAATGATAGATAAGTTTATTTTATTTTTACTATTATTTTTTGGATATTTTTATATTACATTGTTTACTTTAACCATTATACTATTTACAATATTTATTTTATTATTTCGCCATTATACTTTAAGATATTGATAAATGGTAAATTTATTTATTTATTTATTTATTGAATATTTTTATATTACATTGTTTATTTTAATCATTATCCTATTTACATTATTTATTTTATTATTTTTAACATTACACTCAAGATATTTTAACCATTACACTAATTATATAACATAATGAAAGTATGACATCTACGTAAATGTATGTTATTTTTACTTTATTTTAAACTTGATTGGAAATATTTTAAAATGTTGTATAAGATTAAGGGTTTAATGGCTATACATTATCAGTGTAAAAACTTTTACACTGTCAACCAATCAGAAATTACCATTGTTATGATTTTGAAGATAGTTATTGTAAAAGTCAACAAACTTACCATACATGATAGTTTGTAATTAAATGACAGTGTAAAACTATTTTATACTGTCAGTGCATAACTTATTTTCTCTAAGATTAATAGTAGAATACACAATATGAATGAAAATATAATAATTGAAACTAAAAAGTATAATTAAATAATTGATCTATAAATAAAAAAGTACACAAGTTTAAAATTAATTAAAAGCTAAAATTATAATTATCCCAAAATATATTTTTATCAATAAAATAAAATTAAAATTTATATAAAAATACCATATAAACATGTCTATTTTTGTCACTTTACATTTATCAACTACTTCAACAGATAATTTTATCAAACACATATAATTTAATAAGCTAGCTTAACAGCTACTAGCTAGCTTTATAGTTCAGCTAACTTTTCACCTCTCAGCTACTTTTATCAGACATAGCCAAAATTAAAAAATGATTAAAGCCACATAACTATTTTAAAAATTAAATCACATATTTTTATTTTCAACCTTAATTGTATATGATATAATCTAACCATTAACATTTACTCTTCTCATTTTTTATATAAAAATGCTTTCACATTTAATATGTCCTATATGTATATACGGGAATCATAATTATGCAATAAATTTTCCTTAACTAATTGGCAGTTGGCACCAATAATTTTGACTATAACTTTATAAAAGAGTTCAATATTTCGTACATTAATATTCCCAACAAATTTAGTAATGTTTTAAATGAAGGATACATCAATGAACCTCGCGTCTAGCAAGGGGAGACAAAGATTTAAAAAAATAAAATAAAAATGAAGTGGTCTTGAAGAAGAATAAATTTTTAAAAAAATATTCATTTTACGTCACTTTTTCCCTCTTTTTTACATAAATGATGTGATGAGTAAGAAGAAAAACATATAGAGGATGTCTTTTTCAAAAGATATAAAGCAAAACATTATTAAGAAAATATGTGAAACAATTGAAATGCATAAAATTAAAAATATTCCTTTTCTTCGTTTCTTTACTGGAGTACTCCTTTTCGTATTATCACGTCTAAGAAAATGTTGAGCGATATGTAAAAGAGAAAAAGAAAAAAACACTCGTTTTCAAAATATAAATGGAAGTGAAAAATATGTAAAATAATCTAAAAAAATTAATCAACCAGCAATGAACTTTTTTTTAATTTTTTAGAATATCTGATATATTTAATAAGTGACAGGTTTAAACGATGTTTCCTTCTACATAGGCATGTCAAGCTACGTATAAAATTACATATTTAAGGGTGTGTTTGGTAGAAAGGAAAAAAATAAGTGAGAAATAAATGAATGAAAATAGAGAAGAGAAAAATAAGTGAGAAATAAAATAAAAATAAAAGTGTTTAGTTTAAGAAAATAAGAAAAAGAAAAATAGAAAAATAAATAAATAAATAAATTTTAATCGAGTCAGAGGATTGATAGTTGACTATTGCTGGCCAATAACAGTATTGTAGGTTAATAGTGTTGTAATTATAGATAACCGACTATTATACTTTTTAACAGTTTAAAACTGTCATAAAATGTTTAAAATGGCCAAAAAAATGACACTGTTTTTAACCGAAAAAAAAAAAAAGAAGCTACAAATTGTGCAATCATGCCTTTCCCTTATGCATTTCTGCTCATCTTAGTGCAAAAATAAAAACCAGTGGGACCCACCCTTATCCTCCCCCCAAAGGATCTCAACTATTTTCACTCATAAAATCATATGTTGGTAGCAATAATCTCCTTCTGAGTAAAAGAAAGGAAAATTGAATGTAAAGGAAAGCACGTTTATCAGCTTCCCGATCTTAGAATGTACGTGTGTACGTCTCCGCAGCTTTGCGACTTATCTTTCCGAAAGCTACTTAAGTAGAATATGGACAAGCAGAGCCAGCTTGCTTGCCGCTGGATGTATATATATATATATATAGCATAGCTAGGTATAAAATAATAATTAATGACATTTTTTTTTCAAAAAAAAAAATTAATGTTTTGTTTGGTTGAGTGGAGAAAAAAGGAAAAGAGAAAAAAAAATTAAATTTTTAAAAATTTAAGTAGTTTGGTTAAGTGAAAATAAGTGAGAAATTTTTAAATTTTTTAGTAAGTCTCACTGGATTTCATTACTTATTTTCACTCTATTTTTCACCTATTTTCATTCAATTCTTTATCTCCTATTTTTCATTTATTTCTTTCTTACCAAACAACTTAATATTTCAAATTATTTTTATTTATATCTCACCTTTTAACTTATTTCTTATCTATTTCTCTTATCTCTACCAAACAAAGGCTAAAGGACTGTGCTGTTAAAGTACTGAAATAATTAAGGTTTTATTTGGTAAAGAGGAAAAAAATAGGATAAATGGAAAAAAGTAAGAAATAAGTTAAGAGGTAAGAAATAGATAGAAAATAATTTAAAATTTTAAGTTGTTTGATTTGAAAAAAATAGAAGAAAAATAGGTTAAAAATAATATTGTAAGAATGTTCAGTTTGAATAAAAAGAATGGAAAAAAATTATATTTAGTAGAACCCACAAAATTTTTAAAATTTTTCTTGTTATTTCCATTTAACCAAATCATGAAATTTAAAAATTTTGTTGTCCCTCCTCTCTATGTCTCACGTACTAAACAGGGGGTAGGTTTACTTGTCACCTTGAGTGGAGGACACTTGTGAGCTCTGATTTCTCTAATATTATGCATGTACTTGCACGTGTAACGGTTTTTTCATTAAATGAAGGGAAATAGGTTTTTTCATTAAATGAAGGGAAGTACTCATTAAGAGCGCGATTTTTTAATACCGGCCAATTTTACATTCCGTGCTAAATTTGCGTAACTTTTCTTTTTAATAACAAATAGCTATGCTCCTAATTTTATTTCTGTGTTGCAGTTCACACCAGTACATGTGAAGTTTCACTCATTTCCTTTTTTTTTTTTTATATGAAGTTTCACTCATTTTCAGAAGAGTAATGATAAACATCTACTCTATTTTAGGGCAAATTGGGATAAAAAGAAGAGAGATAAAAAGACAGAATAAAATATAAAAAATTAGCTTAATTGCACTTTTTGTACCTCAAGTTTTATAATTTCGTGAATTTTGTCACTCCATAAATTTTTTTCGCAAATTTTTCTCCTTATTTTTAATTTTTGCGAATATTTCCCCCAAGTAAAAAAACTGCCACAACTAAAGAAAAAGCCGTCATAAAATTATTTTAATGGTAGTGGTTTAAAAAAAAACCGTCACAAAATGCCTTTATTGTGACAATTTTTCTACTTGGGGGCAAGATTTGTGAAAATTGAAAATTAGGGGAAAAAATTCGCAAAAAAAATTTTAGAGTGGCAAAATTCACAAAATTGTAAGGGACAAAAAGTGCAACCAAACCTATAAAAAATATGTAATAAATAAGATAATTAAGTACTAATTGAATATTAATTTTCCTTTTCAAAACTATGTCTGTCCATGCAGGGACAAATGCAAGGAGGCAAACAGGGGCCTTAATTCCCCCTCTCCTTCACTTCCTGAAAACTATATATTATTATGTCTTGTAAATAACTCTTTATGTTTCAATTATTATAATTGAGATATCATTTTTAACAACAAAAATAGTTAAAAATAGGCTTAAAAAGAACAATGTTCACAATTTAGATAAATAGTATGATGTATTTAATTATTATAATTTAATGTTTATTTAATATTTATTAAATTTTTTTCTAACCACCTTTAATAGGTTTCTAAATCTGTCTCGTCGTCGATGTGTGGGAGCGGGAAAAAGAAAAGTTAACGAGATCACGCTGAAAGGAAAATAAAAAAGTTAGAAAGAAAAGAGTGTTAAGTTTAAAATAAAAATTTAATGGTTATGTACTATTAGTGTAAAAAAAATTTATATTGTCAACCAATTAGAAATCAATGTTAGTATGATTTTTAAGTTAATTATTGTAAAAGTCAACAAAATTATCATACATAATAATTTATAATTGAACAAATGTAAAACTATTTTATATTGTCAGTCCATAGCTTATTTTTATTTTTTATTTTATTCTCCCCCAGATATATCATAAAGTTCAATTATAGTTTCTGGTAACAATAATCTCCTTTTGAGTAAAAGAAAGAAAATTGAGTGCCTAGGCTTCTTTATATTGCACCGCTTATTACCGAAAGGAGGTTGAGTATAATAATGACTAGCAAATGCTGGTTACCTAGCTGATGTTTTATAATAATGATTAAAGGGAGTTAGCTAAGATTTTTGACAAAAATTAGTCATTAACAAAACTAGTAGATATTTCGTATCTATAATATGGTTATAAAAAAAAAAAAACTCAAATCTATGCATATGTTTCAGGTTTTGTAATGGATTTTGCGTTCAATAAATTAATGTTCTATTTATCCACTTTCAATGGCTGATGACTGATGAGTGATGATTCCATAATCCATAGCAATTTAAATGACAACTTACATGATTGGCAAATGGGGAGAGATGGGAATTTTTTTTTTTTAATATTCCTAAAACAAGCAAGACTGCAGGGGACTAAATTATTTCTTGCCTTATCCATAGCACATCTAATGTTAATCTTTCGGTCATTCTCTCTCACACAGTCACACACACACAAACATCTCACAAACAACACATCTTATGTTAGTCTTTTAGTCATTCACAACCACATATAAGTGTGTGAATGGTTAAAATTTAAAGTTACACGACTACTTTAAAATTCATGTGTTATTTTTAAAAATCTTTATAACTTATGTATTTTAATTTTAATTATTTATGATAAAATCTAATAATCAATATTTATTTTTTTCACTCATATAAAAAATGTCTTCTCACAATATAGGTAGTGAGAGGACTTAAACACACAAGTCATGTCACGTTTTAAAAAAAAAACCACATGACTTTTTAGGTAATTAGATAACATTAAATTTTGATAATCCATACATAGTTGTATAATTTAAATTTACTCCTTTCCTCTCAATTTCACACAAAAATGGCTCTCTCTCACTAGATATGATATCACTTAATTAAAGGAATATTTGCATCATTTGTGTTTTTAAAATAAACTTAATTAGAATACACTAATAGTATAAAAAAATTATATTATCATCCAATTTTAAATTATCATACATAATAAGATTGTCACTTTTATAATGATCCCTTTAAAATTATTATATTCTAAGTAATGGACAATGTAAAATTTTTTATATTGTTAATGTATAAAAATTATGTTCTTAAAGTAAAAGCATATTTAATAATGTATTTCATTTATAGTATAGTTATTTTTTCTACGTATATTTAAATGAGTTTAATGACTATGCACTGTTAGTGTAAAAAAATTTATATTATCAACCAATCACAAATCACCGTTGGTATGTCTTTTAAGGTAATTATTGTAAAAGTCAATAAACTTACTATATATGGTGATTTGTGATTAGATGAAGGTATAAAACTGCTTTAACATTACTTAAATTCTAAGGGAGCATTTGGTATACAGAATCTTTTTTCATTCCTGAAAATCATGTTTCCTAGGAATTATATTTTTTGGAAATCATGTTTCAAGCGAATGTCACAAATATGTTTGATATATTTGAAATATTCCTGGGAATGAGAGACATAATTATAAACAAACTTTTTTCTTTCATAGAAATCTTGGATTCCCACCCCTCCTATGAAAATGTTTTAGTAGAAAACTTAATTAAAAAACAATTCCTGAAAATGTTAGATTCTTGAAAATAATTTTTAAAATTCCTGTACTAACATAAGAATTTAATATTCCCAACCTAAAACTTCTAAAAAACTTAAAAGAATCCTCTTACTAAATACTCCATAAAAGAATTACTTAAGTATTAATTATTGAATAAAGTGAATTCACTCTTTTTCACACCAGCACATGTGCTGTTTCACTAATTTGCAGAGCTGCGTTGTGGTCCCCGTGCAACATTTTGGCGAGATTTGTGAGGTGTTGATATGCATTAAACAAGAAAAAAGTTATAGAGAAAAAAGAATGAGCAAATAGGTCTTGCTTATCTGATTGTGTGAAATTTGTACGGGGAATTTATTGTTTTTTATGAGCGTAGTCCAGATGCCACGTCCTTTACTCACAATAATACGAACTATTAGAAAATGTTCAGAATCGTGTCATCCCCGTACGTGAAAAGGTTGCAGTTAAACGTGGTCCAGAACACGACAATTCTACCGTGACCTCAATAATTTTTAATTGTGAGTTCATGGATGGACTTGTACGTAACATCTTGTTTCTTTTCGGAGAAATGAAAATAAAGGAAGAAAATAAAACTTTAAAATTTGAAATAAAGAAAATATAAAAAATAAACAAATTTTTATTTTTAAAAGTTTTAGTAAAACACAGAAAAACATAAAAAGAGGGATTGAATTGTATTTTTAAAAACTATTGCAAAACCTTTTTCAAAAACAAGTATCGTCTAATCAACAGACGAAATGTATAGTTTCACTAAGACTAATTTCAAAAGAATTTCTAACAAAAAAATGATTTCTTTTAAGAGATAAACGCTTTTTAGAGAAACAAGGGAGAAATAAAAGAGAGAGACACAAGGTTTTATACTGGTTCGTCTCACCTTAGAGACTACGTCTAGTTCTTGGCTCACTGCGGAGTTCCACTATAACTTTAACAAAGTTACAAGTATTCTTTTATCCAAGCCTCTTCAGGCTTATCCCAAGTAGTAATTCACTTGCCTCTGCAAGCAAATACCCAAGTATTCTTTAACATAAAGCCTCTTCGACTTCCACTAATTTCACATAGAAATGGTAAAAGGGTAAGTGTTCACAGACTAGGTTGCGTCTTATCAGATGAATATATACTTAAGCTCAAGAACTTGTCTAAGATATTTTTACAAAGATTTCTTTAAAGAGAGAGAGCTAAGCACTTAGAGATTGAAAACTAGATAATTCAGCTAGCGTTATATATCTGTTTCACAAGTCTTCTCTTCTATTTAGAGTACTCTTTCAAAAATGTCCGTTGTGAGTGCTTCAAAGACATCCTTCATCAATTGTTGCATAAAGAAGAAAATGTCCGTTGGAGCATTAAGGAAGAAGCGGCTTCTGGCAGACTTCTAGTGGGAGGGACACATAAATGAATCGAATACACACTGAAATGAGAGGGATCCAAAGGCTGTGCAGGTGTGGGACAATACAATTGATGATAGCTTAAAAGGAATTAATAAGTGCTATCTTTACCAACGAGATGCATATACTTTTCGGTAGCCTATCACTTAAGAAATCTATAGTTAAGCGTGCTTAACTTAGAGCAATTTTAAGATGAGTGACCTCCTAGGAAATTTCCTAGGATGTGTGTGAGTGAGGACAAAGCATGCTAAAAAGTCTTATGCTGGTTTGTGGGGATAGTCGTCAATCCTGAAAGTGGCCAAGCATTACAAAGTGGTATTAGAGTTGGTTATCGGTGTCTCGGAAAGGGCTACCTACAGAGTGTTATAACCGGTGAAGGGTTCTGACCAACAAGAAAGTTAAGTGAAGTGTCGCTGAGTGAAGCGTCGTAGAGTGTGAGCCGCTGAGATGTCGACTCTCAAGGGCGGTGGTGCCATGATACGAACTTTAGTATTATGTGGCGTTATAGATGAAACATGTGCACATAATATAAATGTATGAACACTATATCTATATATAGAAAGAACACATGCATTCGATGCACATACATTAGATGCTACTAACTTTGCTCTAAACGCTTTCACTTTCACATACAAGACAAACATTCTTTCTTTTATGAATTCCATACCAAGACATCCTCGAATATGGATGAATTTATCTTTAGGAAGGGGTTTTGTCAATATGTCAGCTAGTTGATTTTTAGTATTAATGAATTGAATATCAATAGTCCCTTTATGAACATAATCTCTTATGAAATGATATTTGATCTCTATATGTTTAGCTCTAAAGTGCAAGATGGGATTCTTAGAAAGATTAATAATAGTAGTATCATCATAAAGTATAGGAATTTTACTCTCATATAGATGATAGTCTTCAAATTCATGTTTGATCCAAAGAAGTTATGAGCAACAACTTGTTGCTGAGATGTATTCTACTTCTATAGTAGATAATGCAATAGTGCTTTGCCTTTTGATGGTCCATGAAACAAGATAGGCTCCAATGAAGTGACATCCTCCACTAGTGCTTTTCCTTTCTATTCTATTTCTAGCATAATCAACATCACAGTACCCAACTAATCTATACTTTTTTGATTTCTTAAAACATAGACCCAGATTAGTAGTACTTTTTGGATATCTAAAAATCCTTTTAACAATAGTAAGATGTGTTTTTCTTGGATCAGATTGAAGTCTAGCACATAGATAGACACTAAACAAGATATCAGGTCTAGATGTAGTTAGGTATAGGAGAGATCCAATCATACCTCTATAGACAACTTGGTCTACCTTTTTATTTGCATCGTTCAGTCCAAGTACTGAAGTTGGATGCATAGGTATGCTCATTGTTTTAGCTTCATCCACTTAATTTGAAGTCCTAAAAAGAATTTTGATTCTCCTATCATGCTCATCTTAAATTCTTTCTACATAAGCTTAGAGAAATCTTTACAAAGAGATTCATCAATAGCTCTGAAAATGATATCGTCCACATAAATTTAAGCAATAATAAAGTGTGAGTTATTGTTCTTGCAAAATAGAGTTATGTCCGTCTTTCCTCTTGTAAAATCATCTTCCATTAAAAATGAACTTAGCCTTTCATACCATATAAAAACCCTTTTAAATTTGAAAACATGTTTAAGAAAGGTATCATTCTCAAAACCAGGAGGTTATTTCACCTAAACTTCCTCTTTTATGATACCATTCAAAAATGCACTTTTTACATTCATTTGATAAAGTCTCATATTATTTTGAGCTACAATGAAAGTAAAATGCAAATGGCTTTAATTCTAGTAACAGGGGCAAAAGTTTTAATGAAATCTATACCTTCTTATTGTGAGTAACCTTGAGCTACAAGTCTAGCTTTGTTTCTCACAACCATACCATTTTCATCAAGCTTGTTTCTGAAGACCTATTTTGTTCTAATGACAGACTTTTCTTCAGGTAGAGGAATAAGCTTCCATACATCATTTCTTTGGAATTGATCTAGCTTTTCTTGCATGGCTTTCATTCGATTATCATCTATTAAAGCTTCATCTACTGTCTTTAGTTTCACCTTTGACAGAAGTGTTGTATGAGCTTACTCCTTGAATGTTGATCTTGTTCTAACTCTATCTTGAACATTTTCAATGATTTGGTCTTCTAAACAATAGGTTTCTCATCTGCCAATTGCATCCAATAGGTTCATTTTGCTTAATTTTGAGTATTCTTCCACTGGTTAAGGATTGGATGTTTCCTTATTGTTGTCTTCTAGATTTAGATCTGTAAAAGATTCATCTAGCTCTGATAGATTTCTATCAAGCTTAAGGTCATTAAACTTAATATGGATGGATTCTTCCACTGTTAAGGTTCTAGAGTTGTATATTTTATGGGCCTTAGAAGTTTTAGAGTATCCTAGTAGTATTCCATTGTTTGTTTTGGAATCAAACTTTCCTTGATTATCCTTTATATTCAAAATGAAACACTAGCTTCCAAAAGGGTGAAAGTAAGATATGTTGGATTTTCGTCCCTTCTATAATTCATAAGGAGTCTTTTTTCAAAATAGGTCTAATATATAGTCTATTTTGGATATAAAAGGAAATGCTAATACTTTTGCCTAGACGAGCTTGGGAGTAGAGTTATTATTTAACATGGTTCTGGCCACTTATTGCAATGACATGTTCTTTCTCTCAATTACACCATTTTGTTGATGTTTTATAGTGTTGAGAAGTTGTGAATTATACCATTTTCTTCACAAAATCTTTGAAATTTTTCATTTTCAAACTCTCCTCCATAATCACTTCTGATAGAAGTAATGCAAACACCTTTTCACTTTAGACACTTTTACATAATATAGAGATCACCTTAAAAGACTCATTCTTATAGGCTAGGAACATAACCCATGTCTATCTAATATAATCATCTACTATGACCAATCCATAATGTTTTTCACTAATTGATGCAGTTCTAGTTGGACCAAACAAATCAAAATGTAGTAGCTTAAGTTGTCTAGAAGTGGAAACAATATTTTTGGAGTCAAAAGATTGTTAACTTGTTTCTGTCTCTAACACGCTTCACATAAAGAATTAGATTTGTACGAGGTGATGCTTGTTTAGCTTCGAGAATAATCTCAAGCATATGACCAAGCTTCTTGTGCCAGATCTAATGATCTTTCTCAGTAGAGACTAGGCATGTTACTTTTTGATTTGATAGATCCCCCAAGTTAATTTTGTAAAGGTTATTTTGTCTTTTAGCAAAAAAACAGAATGGATCCATCAATGTTTTTGACTATACATTCACCTTTGTTAAAGGAGACATTATATCCACTGTCACACAATTGACTTATGCTAAGTAGATTGTGTTTGAGACCTTTAACAAATAGAACATTATCAATAGAAAGGAAAGAATGTTTACCAATTTTACCTATTCCTGCTATCTTTCCTTTCTAATTTCCTCCAAAGGTAACCCAGCTACCAACTTTGGGTTTGAGGTCTTGGAACAAAGACTTTTCTCTTGTCATATGTCGTGAGTAGCCACTATCTAGGCACCATGATTGAAGTGTTCTTTCTGCTGTCAAGCACATTTGCAATAGGAATAATCATACTCTTAAATACCTAAATGGACTTGGGTCCTTTATGGTTAAATCTGAAGGCCTTGGACCCTTTTGTTTACTAGGTTTGTGTATGCAATTGGATGATCTATGTCCTTCCTTTTCACAAATGCCACAATAAAAAGAACCTTTAAAACTTTTCTTTTCTTTGTGGCTAATACCAAATTTGTCAGATGATTTTCTCTTGAGCTTCAAAATCTTTTCTAAGTTTTCAATACCATTGACAAATTTTGACAACTCTCTTTAAGATCAACAATCTCTCTTTGAAGTTGTTCAAATTCATCTTAGTCTGTTGTCTTGTTGAGGCCTTTTGGCATTTCAACCTTTAACCTTTAATTCTCTTTACTGTGTACCTCATTTTCCTTTTTCAAACTTTCAAAATCCTTAAATAAATTTGAAAACTTTCTTTTTAATTCTTTGTACCCATTAGATAGAATGGAGGAGTTTGATAAAAGTTCATTATATGCTTCTTGTAAATCAAATGGGTCATGAAAGTTTACCTCGTCTTCTTGTTCAAATTCTGAGGCTGTCTACCATGAGACATATATTGGCCTCTTCTTCATCAGAAGATGACAGATCCATGTCTTCCCATGTAGCCATAAGAACCTTCTTCTTTTTCTTTGTGAAATGTTTCTTTTTCTCCTTCTCCAAAGTTGGGCATTCTAACTTGAAGTGTCTAGGTTTATCTTTGTTATCCTTGGACATCTTTTTCTAGTAGTTCTTCCATTTGGTTCTTCTTTTCTTCTTTCATATAGAGTGAATCTTTCATGAGATGAATGACAGCTCATCTTTGTGACACCCATTCACATTAGTTATAATCTACATTAATTAAAAGGTTATATTAATTATTAATTTTGAGTTGATGAAAATGCAAGTAAAATTTTTTCGGTTTTGATTTACGTTTGATTTTCTTTTTGAAACTTTTAAAGTAAAAAAACTATAAGTAAAACGAGATTTGGAAATGAGAGTAAAAGATAAAAGATAATGTCTATATAAGTATCATAGAGAAGTACATCATAGTTACTGGGATACTTAGTATCAATGAACTACATAACATTAACAAAATACAAACAAACTGAAATAATTGGGATATAGGGAGAATCTAGACACTACCTACCCCACTAAATACAACAAAAAGGGTCCTCCATCAGAGTAATGTCTATACAACCTATCCTATCCTATATATAATCCAAAAGAAAGTAGGATTCCTAGTCTTCATTTATCAGAGTAGTCTTTGGATCATCTGGTATAGCACTGTGGTGTGATCAATGAGCATCACCACCATCTTTGTGTATCACTCCATAAACAACATACATAGAGAAAAAGATAAAGAAATGAGGTGATTTTGTTCTAAAAATTACTTTCATATGAGTGGCAGGAAATTCTACCGTAAAATATAGATAAAACATAGTTGATAATAGCTAAGTGGGAATCCTATGGTTTCATCTAAGTTATACTAGACTACCTTGGACTCTATATGGATCCATACTTCCTTTTTGTGAGTAATAGTTCTCAACAGAACTGGAAAGTGATTGGGAGTACATCTCTCTCTCTCAATATCATCACATAGTACAATCCTCATCATCACTGAGGAACAAAGCAGTAGCTTAGGACATCCACTATTCATATAAAGGTATACTCTCACACCAATCCTGGAATGCTAAGCAGTTGTTAGGGTTATCAAGCTTAGTCAGGCAAATATCCCAGCTCAAGAAAGCTACCTTGGCCATTGGGACCTTCACCACTCGATACCTTAACCCCAAGACCTTCGTAAGTGGGTCCCTGCCTTGTACCAAACTATGGCTTCCCATGTAGGATGTCATGCCACTGCATGTCCCTCGCATCACATTACTCAACTAAGTATCATCTCATTTCTTATCACTTTCATTTTTGAATAAAGACTTTCCATGGTCTCAGCATATCTAAGCACCAATACATTCTCTTTTTAATGTCTCTACTTTGCATTACAGAGACTTAGTCTTTATTCAACTCACAATATAATATATTGAAATGTCTACACAATTATAATGAGATAATTCATGAATTAAAAGACATGCATTTGAATTAAGGGAAATTATTATCTCTGTATAATAAACAAGAATTTACACAAAAACTTTTGGAAGATATGTATTTAAATAACAAGAGAAACCTTTAAGAGAGTTTTATCTAAATTTAAAGGAGATTAATAAGTTATGTGCTTATCAATTTTATTTAGCTATCTTAAGTACCTAATTTTAAGAATTAAACTTACTTAGTAAAAGTTAAGATTAGATACTACTTTATTTATCAAAACCAAATCTAATCAATAAAATCAAATTTTAATTTATTATGGATCTTAGGTACTTAATAAAGGACTAGATTAAAAAGAATTTAATTGTTCCTTATACTAAAAAAAACAAATTATGTATTGACTCAAAAATGTTAGAAATTTATTTTAATATCCACGATTTCTTATTACTTTACCAAATTATTAATTAAGACTAATTTTAGCTTAAAAAAATCTCAAGTACTAGGATAAGTTCTAATTTAAATATTTACAAACCTTTTAACTATAAGTTGAGAATCAAACTAATATTTATCAAAATCTTTACTTTTACTATAAAATTTTGAGGTTCATTTAGTTTTAAATATTGAGAACAATTTCTAAAATTCTTCTCAACTAAATTAAAATTAAAAAAAATTTACTTAACTAAGTTAATCCATTATCAAGCCTTAACTAGTTGTTTAACAAAAGATAGAAAGAAAAGCCTATTTTTCCTCATTAGAGCAGAGAGCTCTCAAAGAAACCAAGCTTCATGAAATTTTTTCCAACTTGAATCCAGTTAACCATAATCCAAAAATAAAATAAAATTAGCATGACCTCCTTAGAACCAAGCAAAACCGTGAACCATTAATGGCAACACTAAGTTTCAAAAATTTTCTTTCAACAAATCCACACAAATCCAACACAAGCCAATGTTTCCATAGTAATATCACTTTCAAATCACTAATAAATTGCTTTGAAAATAAGATTTTAGCAGCCCCACACAAAATTTTCAACACAAAACCATAGCATCAATGTTAACAACAACAACAACAATAATGGAAGAAAAAGGAATAATGATGAGATTCAAGGTAATAACTATGGGTTTGGGGAAAACCCTCCAACCACCATATGAAAGCAATCACAACATAGAATCCACCTCACTTCCCCCATTACCTCAATAATAGTTGATGAGGAGAAGGAGGAAGAAGGTGGAGGTGGCCTCAAGCTTTGATGATGGAATGACCTTTGGTGGTGGTTGATGAAGGATTATGGAAGCTAAAGGAAATTTTATGGTGAAGGGAGGGAGAGAGAGAGCATTCAGCTATCAAGGGGGAGGGAAGAGGTGTGAAGAAAATGTTGTCCAAAATGGCCTATTTATAGAGGAAAAATTAGACGGGGTGTCCCTTAATGAGGTGTCCTTAGTGATGTCATGTAAATGATATCATCTTAGATAATGTCATCATTTAGAAACATGTGATACATGTGTGTCCATTTCAGTCATTAAAAATGCAGAGGTTTCTCTACATTGTCTTGTAGAGATTTCTCAAGTTTCTGTTAAATTTTAATTTTATAAGTTAATTCTCCCATTATTACTTAACTTTAATAAATTAACTTTAATATCAAATTAATGAATTTTTGTGTGAAACTTGATATACATATTATTTTTCATTTAAAATTAATTTCCAAAAATAAAAAATAATCTTTTTATAATTTTTTTGAATTTTTAATTAATTATATAGTGTTTTTGAGTTAAAATTTCATATTAAATTCATTTTAGCTCAATAAATTCCAAAATCTTTACAAATATTATAAAATTAAATTCTAACCCAAAGTGTATTCAGAATGTCATTTCTACTATTTCTAGTTGTCAAACCCACACCGTTTTGACTTAGCAAACAATTAGGGGTATTTTGGTCAATTTTCATAGGAATTTTAGAAATTTTCCAAAAATTTTTCAAAATTATATTTTAACATATATGACATAATTCCAAGCTCAAATTGACATTTTATGATCAATTGAACCTTTTTCTCATGTTAACCCATTATGTTGAGAAATTAAGACATAATCGTCATTTTTTTCATTTTTTCGACCTTCGATTCAGAAAAATTATGATTAGTAGTTCTTGAAATTCTAATTGCAACGGTGTGAAAATATTTTTTGAGATTCCTTCCCTACTTTTCAAAAATAAATTCACAAATATTAGCAAACAAGTGTAAAGCTAAGGTAGGGATGTTACAATCTTCATCAAAACCATCTCTTTCAGACTCGTCTAATTCTTTTGATGACTCTTTTATTTTTAAAGCTTTGGACAATGATCCTCTTTGAGCCTTGAGAGTTATAGACTTCTCTTTTCTATGTCCTTTTTCTTCCTCTTCTTTAAGTTCTATTTCTTGAACCTAAAGAATCCTGAGAAGTTCTTCTAGAGGCAAAGTCTTCAAATCTTTGCACGCTCTTATGTCTGTAACCTGTGGTCTCCACTGTCTAGGCAAACTTCGAAAAATTTTGGTTATGTGATCTTGATTATGATAAGTTTTGCCTAGAGATCTCAAGTTGTTGATAATAACTTGAAATCATCCAAACATCTAATCAATAGACTTATGTTCAAGCATATTAAATAATTCATATTAATCCACAAGTATGCTGATTTTAGAGTCTTTAACTTGAGAGGTACCTTCATGAGCAAGAGCTAGAGTATTCCAAATTTCTTTAGCAATTTTACAACTATGCATTTTCTCATATTTAGATTTAGTTATAGCACACATAAAAAGTTCTTAGCTTTAATGTTTAGTTGATACTTGACCCTTTAATTTTCATCCCATGCTGCTTTTGGAAGATCTACTCCATTCTCAACTTTTGGAATGAAGTTGCCATTTTCTATAACATCCATATATCCATGTGACTTGTATGCATTACAGAAAATGATCATTCTTTGCTTCCAAAAGTCATAGTCCTCTCAATTGAAAAGTGGAGGTCTGTTCATAGTATGACCTTTGTTTTTCATAGCTTATGTTGGATCTACCTCTACACTATTAAATGCTCAACCCCTAGAGATTGATCTTTGATACCAATTGAAATAAACAAATTAACACACAAGAAGGGGGATTGAATTGTGTGTTAGTGTCTTTTAAAACTTTTTCTCAAAACATTTTGTAAATGCACATATAAGTTCGCAATAGAAACTTTTGAAAACAAGCTTAATAAAAGCGTGAGTGCTATGTAACAAATAAGGGATAAGAAGCTAGAATATAACACCCCTACTTTTGCCTATTAAACTAGTTTTCCCAATTATTTATTTCTAGAGAATCGGATGAGAATCTTAAAAATTTGATCCCTATGGTTACGTTCATATTAGCGAGTAGTACTTAGTTTAGACTTTTAATAATTTTTAGGGAACGAAGTTCAAAAATAGGTAAAATGATTGTTTCGTCCCTAAAAAGCCAAATAATAAAATTAATAGACAAAAAATAGACAATAATGTTTACAATTTGTTTTTAAGTCATCAATATACTAATAATAATTAATAATAATTTTAGAAAATTTTTGAGAATTTATTGAGATAATTTTTAAAATGACAAAAATACCCCTAATTGACTACGAGAACCAACTAGAGACTTTTTGACC
The DNA here is from genome assembly GCA_004329165.1 of Spatholobus suberectus. Lineage (NCBI taxonomy): Eukaryota > Viridiplantae > Streptophyta > Magnoliopsida > Fabales > Fabaceae > Spatholobus > Spatholobus suberectus. The sequence goes on along the minus strand of CM014731.1, from coordinate 49,532,574 downwards.
TTAAAGTATTTTGAAAATTTTATACTAAGTATATTCCATTATAAAAATTTTATTTTGAAAGAAAAATAATGAAAAATATAACAATCCTATTTTAATTTTTTTCAACCTTTTTTCTAATATTTAATGATTTAATTTAGAAAAAATCGGGAAGAAATTTTAAAATTTTGATCTCCACCATTATGCTCAAAATTTCAAGAACTATTTAACCATGATTTTTAATAATTTTTCCAAGCCGGAGCCTAGAGAAATTAGAAAATGTCGATTTTGTCCTTATTTCTCAACATTGAGGGCTAACATGAGAAAAAGATTCAATTGACATTAAAATATCAATTTGAGTTTGAAACCATGTCATATATATTAAAATATAATTTTAAAATTTTTTTGGAATTCTTTTGTTAAATAACCAAAATGTCCTTTAGTGTTCGATAAGTCAGCTAGTATTGGTTTAACATCCAAAAATGGTGAAAATGGTAATCTCAGTTCATTTATTAGTAAAATATTTAATTTTAAAAATTTCATAAAAATTTTGGTATTTATTGAATTAAAATGGAATTAATATGAATTTTCTAGCTTAAAAATATAAAATAAATATATAAAATTTGAAATAAATTAATAAAAACTAAAATTAATTATTATAAATTTAATTTTGATGAAAAATAATGTATATGTCCATTTTTTCATTTAATTACATTTTTTTGATGTTAAAAGTTAATTTTTTCCATGTTTAGGTGATTTTATCAGTATCAGCTAATTTTACCTACAAGTAAAATTGACACAAGGGAACTAGACAGCTCACTATACCACGTCCAAACCCTAAGAATAGATGATTGATCACTCTAACTTGGTGTATGTGTCCCTAAAATCAAATTAAAATTAAATAAAATTAAGAATTATGACATAATGACTTATGTAAGCAAGTGGACACCTAACCCTTTCTCCTCCTGTATAAATAGCCATAGTTTTGGATCATTTTTCAGCACCTCTTTCTCTCTCTAGTTGGCTGAAAAAAATTAGAGAGCTTCTCTCTTTAATTTTTTTTATTCTAAAGATTTTACTAGTTTTCCAACAATTAGTAAAGTTCTCTTCTTAGGAGCTTTGCACCAACAATTCCATCCTCTCCATCAACCACCTTAGAGGTAATGGGAGGAGTGGGGTTGGTTCTAAATTATTGTCACTTTGCATATTGTTAGGAAGGGTTTTCTCCTAAACCCGTTTAGGCATAAGTTTAATTACTATTATCATTACATTATTATCTTTGATGCTAAACTTTAATTTTTATTAAGTTGTTACTCTGTTCAAATTTTGATTACTAAATTATAATTGCTAAGTTGTTACTCTGCTCAAATTTTGATTACTAAATTATAATTGCTAAGTTGTTAGTCTATCCAAATTTAAATAATTAAATTATAATTATTAAGTTATTATTCTGCTAAAATTTTAGTAATAATATTTTGATTATTAAGTCATTATTCTGCTAAAATTTTGGTAATTAAATAGTGATTTCCAAATTATTATTCTGCTAAAATTTTGGCAAGTAGTTATACTGCCAAAATTTTGATATTATCATATAATTTCTATAATATAAGGCAGAAATATTAATTGTACTGGTGCTCAAATTAAACGAGACCAAGGAAACCTCCATTTGAGAAATGAGAATGTGATAGGTTAATGAGTAATGTAAAGTAAGTGACATGTAGTGGCATGACACCTTGCTAGGGAAGCTATAGCTTGGTACGTTAAGGAATGAAAGGCAGGGACCCACTTGCGAAGGTCTTGGGGGTAGGCATTGAGTGGTAAAGGTCCTAATGGCCAGGATATTGCCCTCAAACCGGGATATTCACTTGACTAAGCTCGATAACCCTGACAACTACTTAACATTCTAGGATTGGTTTGGGGGTATACCTCTATAAATGGATATCCTGACTATTATTTTCCTCAATGACAATGAGAACTATACCATGTGATGATGTTGAGAGACGTATATGTACTCCCAGTCACTTTCTAGGTTTTGTTGAGAACTATTATTCACTAAGGAGAAGTATGGATCTATATCAAGTCAAGGGTAATCTAGTACAACTTAAAATAAACTTTAGGTTCCCTTCTATTATCAACTATGTTTTATCCGTATTCTACAGTATAATTCCTACCATACATATGAAAGTGATTTTAAAAGAAATCACCTTGCTCCATTATTTTTCGTCTATGTATGTTTGATCACGATTATTGAAGTAAACGAAAACGTCTAGTGATGCCGAGGACGAGTCAGAGGACACCCTAAAAACGAGGATCTGTAGACTCAGTTTATAGTATTTCTTTTTGTATAAGGGATACGGTAGATGAACATTGCTTTGTACAGGATCTTTTTGATGTATATATTAGGTTAGGTAGTGTCTATCTTTTAATGTATTTTTAGTCTTTGTATATTTTATGTCTGTCATGTATTATCAAACCATGATGTACAATTTTATGACATATATGTATATACAGTTTTTCTCTTTCATCTTTTACTACTTTTTCCAAATTCTGTTTAATTTTAGAACTTTTCTATTGCAAGAATTAGAAAAATTTTACTTGTAATAATTAAATAACTAAATTAATATGGACTATGATTAATAACAATGGGTGTTAGATAAAACACAATAGATTTATACTAGTTCACTCTATAACTTAGAGCTACACCCAGTTCCTTCAATAGAAGGAGTATCCACTAACTTGATCAAGTTATAAACCAAGTATTCTCAATGCCTCTTTAGGCTTATAAACAACCAGTAATCTTCACCCAAGATTAATAACAACCCAAGTATTCTTTTACACTTATCCTTTCCAGGCTTTCAACAGATCAAATAAGTGATGATATGAAAATTTTGATACAAGTGGAATAACTTTTACAATAAAGCTTATGAAAGTTTTAGGGATCGTCCATAAAAAGATGACCGTTTGAGGAAGAAAAGCAACATTCTAAAACATAGCACTAAGGGTGTGCTTGTACAATCCTTCTTTTGGTAGACAAGCTTTGTCCTTTTGTGCAAGAGAAAGAAAAAAGTTGTCAAAAGGTATACTGCTACACAACAACCAAAGTAGCTTTTTCTTTGCATAGAATTCCTCTTGCAATCCATTTATGAAGACATACCTATCCTATCTTTAAGGATTTCAAAGGAAACAAGCACAACGAATATTCTTGGTGATATATAATACATATATGCCATAAAAGAATAATTAGCACAAGGAATGTTTTTGTCATGTCATGTCAACCTTAGTTAATTTTTGAAAAACAAAATGTACGAAGCTACTTTTTAGCACATATGATATTGTGTAATAGCATAAGTTGGATGCTTTAATATAAAGAGTTCTTGGGTGCTTAAGAAAAACACACTGGATGCTTTGTTCAAAAACCAATTTCATAAGAGCTATTTGGATGCTTCTTTTAAAAACAAGGTTTTCTTCATAAAAGCGCTTGTTAAAATATTATAAAACTTGTTTTATGTTCAATCATAAATTTTAATAGCCTTTGTTATCATCAAAACATTTTTAGGATTAGATGCTTCATACATCTTTGGTTTCAGCACCATTAACTTGGAAGCAGTAGTCAATAACATTCAAAAGGATAAGAGGCAACTCCTTCTGAGGAGTAATTCAATTAGAGAAGCAATTGAATACACAATTCATAGGAAGAATTAATTTTTTCAATTGGTTTAATAAATCTATTTTGCCTAAGCTGGCTCCAAAAGCAGGGCCTTTTCCTCCCTCCACCTATCAAGCCCCACATTTCTTTGGATCAACCAGTAGTAGTCCCTTTGGATACTCTCCATCTTTTTGATAATGACAAAATAGGGGGGAGAATATGAAGAAATATTGAGGAAATGTAGGCTGCAAATGTAGGCTACAGTAGTTAACATGATTTGATTATTTGACTAATTAGTGATGACTACTTGAGTGATTAGTGCTGACTACTTATGAATCTTGTCTCGAATAGAGATGCTTACTTGCATGATGGTTGTATCCAAATGAATTTTGAACGAATGAAATAATTGGTTGTGCTTCCTTAGTGGAAATCCTACTGTGTGTAGGGACTAGATGTAGCTTATATTGAAAGGTGAAGCAGTATAAAATACTGTGTGCCAAATCCTCTCCCCTTGCTTCTCATTATTATTTGTCTTATTTTGTGTTTTATTGCTTTAGAAGAACTTATTCATAACTCAATTTTTATCAAGTGTAAAGGATATAAAACTTTTTTCTAAATTTAGAAATATAAATGCTTCACCTTTTATCAAAAAACCAAGTTTTGATCTAAATCTGAAACTTATAGAAAAACTAGTTTTCAAAGATTATTTTGTCAAGACTTAAGTTGCCTTATCAAATCATTCAGAGTTAAAGTTTCTTCTTTGATACTAACCAATTTTTGACAACCAAGAAGCATTTTTAGCATTTAAAATTAGAAGCTATTTCTGGATTGTGCAAAAAAAAGGGGGGGCCAAAATAATCAAAGGTCACTATTCAAGCCCCCTTTTGGTGACTTTCTGATCTACTTCAATTGTCACATAAAAAGTAGGAAAAAAAAAATTCAAATGATGGGTCAAGCACACCGTACTCTTCTCTATTAATCCTAAGAACTTTTCAATTCTAGAGGTATCAGATTGTTGTTAAATTCATGAATTGGTTTAGCCTTCAGTTTGACGTCTTTCCATCTTTTTTTTTTTTAGTGTAAATATTTTGATAAACAACAAAGGGATGTTATTTTGTAATAGATGTTGTATTTACCTTTGAAGCTTTATTTATGAGTTCTTTCTTTTTTATTTAGGTTCACGTCGTGGAAATATATTTGAAATTCATTGGTAGAAAAAATATTAATTATTGTTTTAGTTTCTTTAGTTAAAATTATGTGCAATTTTGATCTCATAAGTTTTAATTAATTAAGTTTATTTAACTTTTAAAATTAAATACTTGTGCGATTATATTGTCAAATTATTTTTTACTAAAACTTTCAAATTATCATTTTCTTATCAAGTTTAGGGATTTGAATTGTAGAAAAATTAAAAGTTTAGAAACTATAAATTTAGTAGAAATTGATAAAATTTAAAGTACTTTATAAGATGTGATATTATGGTTTGAAGTGGGAAAAATCATTTTTTATTGAATTAAATTTAATATTTTAGTTAGTTGAAACAAAAGAAAGTTTAAAAAAATTCAACCTATCAATTAATCAAGAATGAGTAAAAAAAAAAGTTTAATGGTCATGTACTGACAGTGTAAAGTAGTTTTACACTATCATCCAATCACAAATTAGCAACCATTTATTGTAAGTTTGTTGACTTTTATAATAAATACTTTAAAAGTCATATTAATGGTGATTTCTGATTGGATGACAGTATAAAACTTTTTACACTAACAGTGCATGACCATTAAACTCTAAAAAAAAATGTAATAGTTTAAAGTATACAAAAATTGGTAGGTCTATGTTTGTTTGATTTAAAGAAAAAAGAGGTTAAATTGGGTAAAAAAAATTGTAGACCAAGCACAATTCAAATTAAATAGATCAAAGTATAATTAAAACAAAAATATTTATATAATACATATTAACATTAAATATACAATTAGTAATATTTAAATAAGATTTTTTTTTGTAAATATTTAAGAAGATAATATATAAGATTATAAAAATATAATGTGTAATATAATAATAAATTTGGAACTCTATTGATTCAAATATAAAATAAAATAAATATTTTACTATATGGAAATTAATCTTAATTCTAAATGATAATGATCATAGTAATAATTGAACTATGATTACAGAAATATTTTAGTTAACCATAACTTATAATGTGTATTTTAGCTAATCAAAAAGAAAAAAAAATTAATTCCCTTTTACGTACAAAAGTTAAACAACAAATTACTCTAAGATGCTAATGATGACATGTAGTACACAAGGCGTGGCCAGTGTTTGTCATGATTAAGTATATGTTGCACTTTCATGAATGAAGAGTAAGTCAAATTTAAAAATTTTGATTTGTAATAAAAAATTGAAGAATATATAACTATTAGAATTATTTTATACAAGAAAGTTTTCTAAAGAATATAAAATGTTTTAAATTATTAATTTTGTAAATAAGTTTATTTTTAACTTATGTATTCGTTTTATTTCATGGTAGTACCAAACTATTATTTCTTATTGTTCTGGACCCCTTTTGGGCCTAGCCACATGGCCCGAGGCCCATGGTAACTAACTTACCACCTTGCTGTTATGTAAGGCATTACATGCCTTCAGGTACGAATGGAAGCCTTATTATTCACCTCTTATAAACATTGACTTAGGCATCAGAGTGTCTTTGCAGGTGACAACCAGGTGCTGCCACTTGTCGGAGCTGCCTAGAGCGTCCACCTCGATTGAGATACCAAAACACTCTCGAACATTGGCGCCGTCTATGGAAACAATGCTCCTCCTCTCTCTTCAAAGTGGATGCTCGTAGATCGTCACGACATTGTGGCCTTTACCTTCGGACCATCATGGTTACACCATGTTATCAAACTTTCAGCCTCTGCATCAGATTGCAAATCTATTTCCCTATTAAGAAGCAATAGCTGAAGCGGACAAAAATAATTGAGAAGCATAATCAAGAAGCAAATGAGACTAAGCTCAATTTGCTCATAATTTTCTGTATTTATCCAATCGATTCATGGCTCTAGTTCGCCATTTTGCATTGTGAATCTAGAATTCGTTTTGCAATTTTTGCTTCACTAACAAGATTTCTCTAACCTTTTCTTGTTTTTTCTCTGGAGTTAACATTCTTACAGGTGGGGCAATGCCTTGATTCAGGCTCAATCAGTTGAAACACTCCGGTTTGAGGTATTTTGACGTCAATGCTTGCATCTGTGCCCGAATCAAAATCAAAAATTTCAATTTCGTCAATGATTAGTTCAAGTGTTCGATTCGAGGCTAACTTTGCACGGTATTTTTGAGTGTTGTATTCAAAGACCGAGCTCCATTGCCGTTGTCATTATTGGCTCGATGACACTACAAACAACCCATTGTTGGTCTCGATCCATCCGTGATGCCTTCACCGACAATTTCAAAGTAGCTTGACCTCTGTACCACCCATGCATCATTTAGAAAGCACCACCAACATGCTTGCACCGTTACTTCACCAAGTTGACACCCCTACAAGTATCTTTGGGGAGACCTCAACGGTGTTGGCGTCGAAGTCTTCACTTGCGAGTACAAGCAATATGTGCCGACATCTAAACTATGTCCGCACGCAAACGTCAAGTGGTTTTTTCAACATTGGAGCGTCTTCCATAAACTTCTCGGATGTTGGAGTATAAGCCGCCATCGAAATTCTTGTCACTCAAGATTGTTCCCAAATTCGGAGTGTATGTTAACAATTTCGATTACATCAGAACTAGCTTTTGCCAACCTCGCCGTCGTCACCACGCTCAAACCGATATGGACACACATTAGTAGGTATATGCTCAACTCTTATCTCATTTTTTTTTCGAACTAACCGGGATCGGAGTATCCCGAGCATAAGGCTTCACGCGTCGATATCATCCTTAACGAAATCAAAGTCGGCAAACGTTAACCACCCACTTATATAACCGACATGCACTAAGTCGATATAAGCTTTTTATCATGTTTGGGTGGGACCCGCACACGTCAAAGGTTTAAATGCCGAGATACTATGCTCCTCTGCAATCATGCTGACTTAGATGTAGTAATGCATGAACTTGAATTATTCCGGCGTGGGTTAGGCTGATGTGGTTCATCTCCTCCATGGCCCCTACCTTGCAAGGCGATGTGAAGCTTCGAACTAGGTGACTTACGAACACAAACAGTAGGCCGACATGGCTGCATCTCGCGCCGTGGGCATCCCACCATCGTTAACCAAGCCCGATCTTGACGTCGCTAACCCGATGGAGTTACTTTGCTGCAAGGTCGAGGAAAAAAATGACTTGCCGAAGTAATCGAGTATAATAGAAGACCTATGGTTGGCATCCCGACATGGCACTCCACACCACGTGTCATTTTTTCTCCACAGACAGCGATCTCTCCAACATGCACATGCTGACATGCAAGACTTCAAAATAAAGGTGGTAAGCACTTTCATTATTCAAAGACCTTTCTCACATATTATCAATATTAATATTAATATTAATAAAATAAACAAAGCGAAGCATAAAGTGCATTTTTATACAAAAGTTGAAACAAGATGTGCCATTGAACTTTCAATCCCATCTCGTCACCATATCTTTGGAAAGATTATCATAACATGTGATGCTATATTACATTTAGCATAAGATTCTATATCACGACATATATAAAGATGTTAAAAGCTTGGTTTGATATTCCATGATGGGACCCACACATATTAAAAGTTTAAATTAAATGGTTTTTAATGCCTTACACATATTATGCCATGATGTTTGTTCAATTGATTTTTTTTGAATCAAATGCTATTGTACCATGATACCATGTCAGAGACTACAAATGGTGTTACAAAGACAACTTGATCACTAAAAGTTCCCTTATACATGTTTTATTATATAGAGTTTGCTTTGCCTTGCTCTTGTTTGAAAGAAATTGTAGGACCAACATAGTGTCTTCTAAAGCAGACTTATGACCAACCTCCAAGGTAGCATGGACAAAAATCATTTACAATTATTTTGCAGGTCAAAAACAAAAAAGCAAAGGAAAATAAAGAAAAGGCGACCAAATGCAAGAAAGCGAATTACCCCGTGTACGTGGATTTGCTTCAGCCGGGGTAGGAAGGTCTCTAAAATTGAAGACGAGGCCATGCGAACTACCCCGTGTACGTGGATTCACTCTAGCCAGGGTAGGAAGATCACTAAAATTGAAGATAAAGCCATGCGAACTACCTGTGTACGTGGATTCGCTCTAGCCGGGGTAGGAAGATCGTTAAAATCGAAGACGAGGCCTTGCGAACTACCTCGCTCCAGCCGGATTCACTCTAGCTGGGGTAGAAAGATTGCTAAAATTGAAGATAAAGCCATGCGAACTATCCCGTATACGTGGATTCACTCCAGCCGGGGTAGGAAGATTGCTAAAATCGAAAATGAGGCCATGCGAACTACCCCGCTCCAACCAGGGTAGGAATATTGCTAAAAATGAAGACGAAGCCATGTGAACTACCCCGCTCCAATCGGGGTAGGAATGTCGCTAAAAGTAAAGACGAGGCCATGCGAACTACCTCGCTCCAGTCGGGGTAAGAATATCGTTAAAAATGAGATGAGGCCATGTGAACTACCTCGCTCTAGTTGGGGTAGGAATATTGCTAAAAATGAAGATGAGGCCATGCGAACTACCTTGCTCTAGTTGGGGTAGGAATATTGCTAAAAATGACGACGAGGCCAAGCGAGCTATCCCGTGTACGTGGTTTCGCTGCAGCCGGGGTAGGAATATCACTCCAGCCGAGATAGAAAGACTTCTACCTTGTCGAATATGTACAAGGCTCATCAGCTACAAAAAAGGAAAAAAAGTATATATAACAAATACATATATATATTGAAATTCATTTAAGGTATAAAAGCAAAGAAAAAAGCAACAGCTCAATCGAGAAGTCGGGTAACATTGAAACTTATTTTTCACTTTAAACTAACATTCTACAGGAAGAGAGCAAATGGCAATGAAAGCCTAAGCCATGTGACTCAAAGAACAAGCCGACGCTCGTGTCAACATGAGCCATCGACTTTGGGGGCTACTGTTCTGGACCCCCTTTAGGCCTAGCCACGTGGCCCGAGGCCCATGGTAACTAACTTACCACCTTGCTGCTATATAAGGCATTATATGTCTTTAGGTACGAATGGAAGCCTTATTATTCATCTCTTATAGACACTGACTTAGGCATCAAAGTGTCTTTGCAGGTGACAACTAGGTGCCACCACTCGTCAGAGCAGCTTGGAGCGTCCACCCTGATCGAGGTACCAAAATACTCTCGAACACTTATAATACTTAATGTGATAAAAAAAAGTTAATTCCATTTAAACACATTAAAATTCTATATTTGTTTAATTAACCCCGTGGGTTGCATGGGGTGGAAATATAAAATATTTTACTTTAAAATTTGATTTCATTTTGTATCATGTTAATTTTTTTTTATATTTTAAAGATAAAGATAAAAAGGACCCCGACATCGCAGGGTAGGACACTATCATAGCAATCAAAAAATCGAAGAATCTCAACCGCTAAAATATTGTACATATAGAAGTCTTTCAAAAAATGTAAATTTGTTTGGAAGTAATTAAGTTTACTTTTAATACATTTATTTCTTTATTTAATGGTAGTACTAAACTATTATTTCTTATAATTATTCATTTTCACATTAAGTCAGAGTACAAAATAGCCTTAATTTCACTAAGTAGTGTTTGTTTGTTTGTGTTAATTGCAATGATTGCTAAGAGATCTCAATTCAAGTGGAAAATGGTATAGCTTTTCTAATATGGGAAGAAATAACCGAAACAATTAAGATGAGTTAATTATACATTACGATTTCATGAATGTAGAGCAAATCAAGTTTAAAGATTTTAATTTGTAATGAAAAAAAAAAAAAATTAACTACAGAAAAGTATTCAAAAAGGTATAAATATATTTGTTCTTTCAAATTTTATTTTATTTTCTTTCATGTCATTTTTTTATATTTTTAAATAAAGACAAAAAAAAAAAAAACCCAGGCATCGCTGGATAGAGACACTAGTGAAGTAAAATTATAACTTCTGTTAGTGTGTTTAGATTGATAGTAAGAAATTCTGATGAGAGTAAAATCAGGACAAAATTAACACAAAAACAAATATTTATTATAAAAAATCATGATAAATACTATTTAGCATCTTACCAAACATGCACCGAGTGTCTCGGCTTCTTTGCACGGTATATTAACGAAAGATAGTCTAGTACGTAGTATAATGACAAGCAAATGCTGGCCCCCTAGCTGCAATACATTCAGCCTACCCATGTACGGAATAAGTGATCGATTTGTCACCTTATTGGTGGACTCTTGTGTATATCTTATTTATTTTTGACCGTGTTGAAATTATAAGTATTTTTTTCAAAAAAATACATTCAAATACATTATTGTTATTTAATATTCATGAGAATAAAAGAGTCCAAAAAGCAATTTCACTCTATCATTATCAAACTGATTGTAATCTTTTTCTGTCTGTGAGGATCCCATCAGAGCGCCTTCTACTTCTAATAGACTATGAAATAGATTAGAATTATTTTCAACGAGTCCATAAGACGTGATCTCCTTTTTTCATCAAGAAGATCCTCTTCAATTATATGAAAACTGGATGTAAATATTTAATAAATTTAATATATAAAAATAAAAAAATCATGCATTAATATTTTTGAACCAAGCAAGATTGCAGAGGACTAAATTATTTCTTGCGTTATTTATAGCACATTTTACGTTACTCTTTTAGTCTCACAAACATGCAGAAAATCTTTTTAGATAAAAGTAAAAAGAGTAAATTTGGACTATATAATTATATATAGATGGTTAAAATTTAAAATCACCTAATTACTTTAAAAAATTATGTGACATTTTAAAAAATTCACATAATTTGTGTATTTTAATTTTGATTATTTATAATAAGATCTAGTAGTCAATATTTATTTTTCTCACTTTCATATAAAAAAGATCATCTTCCCAAATATATGGTGAGAGAGGACTTAAACACACAAGTCATGTGATATTTTTAAAAAGTAACATAACTTTTTTTAGTGGTCACATATATATGAAATTAAATTTTGACCATTTATACTACCTCTTGTTTAAAATTATTGACGTTTAAGGATATGCACATAGATTATTAAGAAATATTTAATAAGTGTAAAATATTAATGTATTTAGTCTAAATTATCTTTATTTAATATAAGTTGTAAATATATTTTGTTGTTTGTTGAAGTGTTTTTAAATAGGTTGTAAATGTAATATTTCTTGTAAAGAACAATCTAGTTATTTTAAATAAGAGTATATGTGAAAAAAAATAGTTAATGAGATTTGGAATTGGTAAAATATCAATAGTTTTGGAATAAAAAGAAAGTATTAAAACATCAATAGTTTTAGACTGAAAGTAGTACATGGTTATACAATTCAAATTTACTTTTCATTTTCATATAAAAATGACTCTTTCATTAGATATGACACACACATTATACCTCCTCTGGTCTCAAATAAAAAAGAAAACCAATTCATGAGAATTAAGAAAGCTAGTTAATATCATTTAATTTCACTAATTCCATTGAGAAAATAATCTTTTTTCTAATCTGCCCTTCATTAAAACTTAATGTCAAGAATAAAAAGGATCATTAGAAATATAATCTCAATTAAATGAATGGTATTTTGGGAATGGTAGCATTAAATATGGTGAAATTAGTTAAAATTTGTTTATATTTAAGACTAATTTACATAGGTTTTTTTTTTTCTTTTGCATCAGTGAAAATATATATAAAAGAAATATTTGCATTATTTATGCTTTAAAAATGCATTTAATTAGAATACACTTATAGTGTAATTTTTTTTATATTACCACTTTATCATAGATTGTCACAACTTAACTTGCTCTAATTACTTATTTGCAAACCAAATTGACCTACAAATTTAATCAAACCAAGTCATATGAGTTCAGTTCAAGTCACTCTCCCCGTCTTCATACCAGCACATGTGCCGTTTTACTAATTTTCAAAGTGGAGTTGTGATCCCCGTCCCCGTGCAATATTTTGCGAGCGGGAAAAAAGAGAAGTTAGCGAGATTGTGAGGTGTTGATACATTAAAGAAGAAAAAAGTTATAGAGAAAAAGAAAAGGAGCAAATAACTCTTAGAGTCTATTTGATTTGTTAAAAAATAAGGCATTGGCCCGGACAAGTGTAATTATTTCTTGTTTGATTCAAAAATAGATCACAGGACCGCACAAAGAAAAGAAAGATAGACATGATAAAAGTTCACTTTTTTGTTACTTAATAAATCATGAGACAATTTTTTGTCCAAATTACTCAAACGACCAAAAAATTCATTTTATTTGTCATTTAATAAGTATATATAATATTTTTCACTCATGCCTCTCCCCCATTATCATTGTCATTATTACTATCACTATCGCTGTCATTGTCGCCACCAACGCATCTGTTGCAACTGCCACCATCGCTACCATCGTTGCTATCACTGCCAGCATTGTTGTTGCACCACCATCACCACTGTCACCATCGCCACCATCACCACTACCATAGCCACCATTGTTAACACCACTACTACCATTGCTACTAACGCCACCATTACTACCATCATCATTATCATCGTATTAAGATAATTAATATAAATTGTATTAAAATAATTTAATTAAAAGGATATTACAGTAATTTTATATTATTTTCTTGTACTATCCATTATCTATCAAATAATATACATAATAAAACATTATCTTATAACTTAAATATTTATCTTATATTATTCTTCTAATATTGTATCTTCATGTGTATCAAACCCATCCTTAGTTATCTGATTGTGTGAAATTTGTAGGAAAATTTATTGTTTTTTATGAGCGTGATGCCACGTCCTTTGCTTACAATACAACAAAACGTTAAGAATCGTGTCATCCCGTGAAGAGGTTGCAGTTAAAGGGTTATATGTGGTCCTAGCTCCGACATCAATAAATGATTCCTCCGGTACCAGAACCACCAATCATGTTCCTATAAAATGATCACATGCATTGAAAAGATCGATGGACGCAAAGAACACGACAATTCTAACCGTGGTCCAGAGATGGATGGACTTCGACCTAACATTTTTGTTTCTTTTGGGAGAAATGAAAACGAGGGAAAGAAAAAAACTAAAATTTAAAATAAAGAAAATATAAACAAAAAAACATTTTTCTAACTAAAAAAATTGTTTTTATATTTAAGAAAACGTTTACATTTAATCTCTAAGACAAATAATTTTCTTTTAATTCTTATTTATAAAAATGTGTCCTGTATTGTCTATAATTCTATAAATAAGATATTGAAAAAATGATTTTATAAAAATTAAAAACTAGACCTTATATTTTTATAAATAAAAATCTAAAGAAGATAATTTATTTTCAAAAAATAAAAAAATAATTTATAGAGTAAATTACACTTCCATTCTATGACAAATGCGAATATTCACTGTCCTCCCCTCGTATGTTAGAAAATACACTCTTTTCTCTTGACAGATTCAAGTATATGACACTTTACTCAATTTTTTAAATTTTCTAGTAAAGTTCAATTAGCTTCCGTTTTTTTTTTAAATTATTACCAAAATATCCTTTACACTGCCACCCCTCAAATACACACACACACACACACACATATATATATTATCTCATCTATAATTTCCATTCCAATTATTTTAATTTAACTATATATTTTAAAAAATCTTTATGAATGATAATTTAGTAAAATAAAAATATTTTAGTATATATTTTAATTAAGAATATATTTTAAAATATTATAAAAAATATTATTTGGTGATGTTAAGTAAAATAGACTAAATTATATATTATAACATGAGGAAGGAATGACATTGTAATACTCTCATCTCTTAAGAGAGAAAAATGTAATTTATTTTATATTTTAACATAAAAGGGACGGTAGTGTAATATTTATATCTCGCAGAGAAGAAAAATGTAATTTACTTTAACGGTGTTACTTTAAATAGACTAAATTGTATATTTTAACATAAGAGGGAATGATAATGTAATACTCACATTTCTTAGGAGAAGATAATATAATTTACTCTAATTTATATTTACATAAAATAAAAACATATTTATCTTAAAAAATATTATTATTTATATTTTCTTTCCTCGGTATCCTCTTTCGTTTCATTCAAATTTCCACCTATGACTTTAACTTGCATGTTATTACAAGTTGTATTAATTTTACATATTTAAATTTTAAAATCATAATTATTAAATATTTCATTTTAATCTTACATAAAAGTTTTATTTTGTTACACTCTCTTCTTCAACACCTTTCTCTTCTATCACCACTCTGGTCGTTTTCCACCCTCGCTACCATAACTCCTTCTTTGGTCTCCTTTAAATATAAAACAAAAATCAAACAATAATAGTGAACATCTAGAATAGGAGGATGAAACAGTTCCAAAACAACAGCGTAGCAAGATGAGAAATACTAAACATAGAAAATACAAAGACATCCTGGGAAAAGACTTTCAAACCCAGCAAGCCCATCAGCCTCAAGACCGTACCCAAAGGCCCATTCTCAAGGAGCAAATTTGGTACACTGGAGAGGGGCCCTGCTATTCGCACTCCAATTTTTGTTATTTTCACCTCAACTTTGTTTGTTAATTTTTTTTGAAAATACCCCTTGACAAAAATGCATTTCCGTTGTATATCTGGACAAGATCTTGTTAAGATACACAACGAAAACGCGATTCTCAACAATTATTGAGATACACAACAAAATGACATTTTCATTGTGTATCTAGACAAGATTTTGTCCAACTACACAATAGAAATGCATTTTCATTGTGTATCTCAACAAAATCTGTTGAGATACACAACGGAAACGTATTTCCATTGTATATCTTGACAAGATTTTGTCTTGTATATCTCAACAAGACCTTGCCGAGATACACAACAGAAACGGAAATATGTTTCCATTAATAAAGAGGGGAGTGGTGAGAAGAAGAGAGAGAATAAAAAAAGAGGGAGGACAAAATAATCTTTTCACTTTTTTTGAAAAAGGTTGAGGGCAAAATAGAAAAAAAAGGGTGGAAATAGTAGGTCCCATTGGAGAGTAGTCGATGAGTCCAAAGATAGAGACAACATAAGTCCAGAATGGAAGCCAAAATTCAATGTAAAAATTGAAAGATCAAATATTAAACTTTGGCTTAATATATGTTTTTGTTACATGTAAAATAAGTAAAATTTGGTTTTAGTCTCTAAAATATGTTTTCTTTGATTTTTATCCTATTAAATTTTAAATCATTGTTTTTCGTTCTTGAATTTTTATTTTTTGTTGGTTTCTATTCTTCCAAAATATGAAATTATTATTTTTAATTCCTTAACATTCGTTTAGGATAGATAAATGACATTTATTTTTGGACTTAACAGTATTTTTGGATGTCAGATATTAGCATGACACTACATATACATTATTGAGTGTCAATTGATCAGATAATCACATGACTTTTCGTTAGATACATAAGCAATTAACCGATATCATATAATGGTAGCGAACAAAAGTATTAATTTTAGATTTTAGATTTTAAATAGATGAAAGCTCAAAAAAATAAATAAATAATTTTATGGAGATCAAAATAAAAAAAGTTGTTAATTGATATCATATAATGGTAAAGATCAAAAGTATTAATTTTAGATTTTAAAAAAATAAAACCAAAACCAAAATTTACTCATGAACCTGAAGCATATTTAACCTTTAAACATCACCAATCATTACTCAGTACAAAAGAAAAAAGTGACCACAAATAGAATAAATTATTTGGTGCAACCTTTGACATTAATGTCACAAATACAAGAGCAACAAGAACAAGTATCACTCATCATTTATAAAGCAAACATTATGAACAACTCTCGCCAAATTGAACAACATCTATACTATATATAAAAGAAAGGAACACAGATGACAACTTTTGCCACGTGTCACCCTCTCAGCAAACTATCCAAATTTAAAGCTCACCTACTTTTGACTATTAAAGGAAAACATTCTGTAATACCTGTTTCTTCTTAATCTATGAATCAATGTTTGAATAATTAAAAGAGAAAATTAAATTAAATTTCCCTTGCAAGAATCAATTAAGAATTTTGCTTGGTGTCTGTGTAAGTTTTTGCGGAAGATTATGTAGGAATTGGATTTGCATTGCTATAAGATAAGCAGAGGAAATTCTTGCAAAGTTTTGATAAAAAGTGTAAGGTTATGGAATTTAATTATAATTAATTGAGTTTGATTATGATTGAATTCTAGTCAAGTTGGTAGTTTTCCTTGCTCTCAGGTAAATCCGATTCCTGATCAATCTGTCTATTACAAAGCCTGTTTAGAATCCTGTCAGATAAAGTAAAATCTACTGCCTAATTTAGACAGATTCAGTTCCATCCTAAACAGAGAAAGTCTAATGAGTCATAAACTCATTTAGGTTCTCATATCAATTAAATTGTTTTAATTGATTCAAGAGTTACGAATCCAAAACCTAGTTTCTTAAAACTCGGTATTTGACTGTTTTATTTCATTGTCAGTGTGGGAATTTGCAGTGTTCCTTGTCTAGAACCAATTACACATTTTCCCAAGTCCAACCAAACTAAATATAACCATTAGTCCTAAGCTAACTAATTGGTTGCAACCTAACTAGACATCTTTTCACAAAAACCTACACTTAGTCATTTCAAGTGTACTCAAACATTTGAAAAAACCATGTGCACCCATGGTTTTTTCATGCTTGGCTTGCCCACCACCTAGGGGGAGGAAAAAGAATTTGTTTTTCCATTTAAATTCAAATACACCACCCTTTTTCAAGTTACCAAATTGCCCCTCTTGAATGTGTCCTATAATTAGTCTCCAAAATGCAACAATCCTTTCATTTTTCTTCATTTTGGCTATGGACCTAGAGAGAAAGGGAGAGTTGGTTCTAGATCTCTCTAAGTGTTGGGAGAAGAAGGTAGAAGCTAGGGTGTCAAAGAGGAAGTGCTAGGTAAGCAAACTCCATCCTTTTCATCTTCTTCTTCCTCCATCTTCTTTTTTTCTACCAAAACCAAAGTGGTTTTAGTTTCCTTTACCCTTTTGGTTCTAAAGTTTATTTCTTTTCATGTTCATGTTCCAAATCAACCATTTTGGGTGTTGGTTGATGGTTCACCCTCTCAAAGTTGGAAGGAAATCGTCCACTTGCTCCAAAACCCTTGCAAGCTTGAAGAGATCTTGACATTTTGTAAGGAAAGCTCACCCTTTTTATTTTATGTTTGGATCTGTGCTTGACATATTTGGATGTGCCTTGTTGTTAATAATGTTGTTGGTATTTCAAAAGCCATGAACTTGATGATAGATCTCATTTTCGTGCAAGTATGTGATGTATTTTTGGTGCTGTTTAACTTCCCCGTCAGGACATGTTCCACTGTTTTTCTTGTAACTGGATGTGTTTAATATATTCGTGTACTTGTTGTTTGGTTGTATACTAGACAAGATTTCATCCATAATGGACTCAAGAAACGCATAAAAAGGTTAAGAAATGAAAAATTTGAGCTTTTTGAAAGTTGGACACACTGTCTGAAAACGCTGACTGACAGTGGGTAGTTAAACGTAATTTGGAAGAATAAGTATTTTATTTGAGAAATATCTTTGAACGAATGAAAATTAGACACAAAATATTCTAAGCATATATATTTTCCTATATTTGATTGTTTTACTATTTTTAATGATTTTTGGAAATTAAAAGTTATACTTGCTCCTTCTAGAAGAAGCTTAGAAAACTCTGAACTTTCAAAAATCATGTAAAATCGTGTAGACCTTGTTTTGGGTTCTTGGACTTTTTGAAAATTTTTTTTAATTTAATTTATAATATGAAAGGTTTAGTCTTTGAAATTTTCTTTTGACATGGAAAAATGACAATATATGCTCGCTGGTTCCCCAACAGGTCACCCTGACCTTGCTGACTTGTTATTTTTGTATCTTTATTTGTAGATTTTTTTCTTGAGGTAATCTTTTATTGTTTGAAAAATAGACAAAATTTCCTTTCTAATCAGTATATATCTTGTTAATAAAAATCGGTTACTATCCCAAAATTATTTTTCAAAACAGAAGCTCAAATCTGACAGCCACTGGAAATTGTCCTAAGAATAAGCTTTACACTCTTTTGAAATAACTTTATTGAAATATTATATTTTGTACTTGAAACTTGATGGTGGATCTTTTAAGATAAATGTTAAATATGGATTTCAATTAAAATATATTATTGACTGTTTTACATATTTTAAATATATTTTTGAAAAGTATTTAAATGATTCCATTAGGAAGAATAACTCTATTAGTTATAAAGACAAGTTTCATGAAAACCTAATCCTTTAAATGGAGTTGGTTGGTTTGCCTTTTTATTTTTAAGGCATCCTCAATATTTCAAAATTTTATTTATTTTATGATGATTTATGTAAATAATCTAATCAAGTTGATGGACATATATCTTTTCTTGAATAACTTTTACGGGTGAGTTTAAATCACCCTAAATAGAATTTCGACTTCTTATTGGCAAAGTTGCTTCTGTATGAGAACTTTGTGTTGTGAGGTTATTCTTTGTAGAAGCTCTGCTTATCCTCAACTAGGGATTGCTCTAAAGAGAATCCTGTTGTTGTAGAGCCAACGATGGATAAGACTTTGTGTTGTGACATGCGAAAATGGGTACTGATGGATAGGGTCCAATACAATAATATAAGATTGTGTTATTCTTGAGGATAAGTGTAGTGAATCAATGACGAGTATAATGCTGTGTTGTAGTAGCTGGGCTATGTTATAGCAGCTTAGACTATGGCAGCTTATGCTGTGTTATAGCAACTAATGCTGTGTCATAGCAGCTGGTGCTGTGTTATAGCAACTCAGACTGTGGCAGCTTATGCTGTGTGTAGCAGCTAGTGCTGTGTTATAGCAGCTCAAACTGTGTCAACTTATTGCTGTGTTGTAGCAGCTGGTGCTGTGTTATAACAGCTCAGACTATGTTAGCTGGTGCTTGTTATAGCAGCTCAGACTGTGGCAACTTATACTGTGTTATAGCAGCTTATGCTATGTCGTAGCAGCTGGTGCTGTGTTATAACAGCTCAGATTGTGGCAGCTTATGCTGTGTTATAGCGCTGGTGTTGCGTTATAGCAGCTCAGACTGTGGCAGCTTATGCTGTGTCATAGCAACTGGTGCTGTGTTATAGCAACTCAGACTGTGGCAGCTTATGCTGTGTTATAGCAGCTTATGCTGTGTCGTAGCAGTTGGTGCTGTGTTATAGCAGCTCAGACTGTGTCAGCTTATGCTGTGTTATAGCAGCTGGTGTTGCGTTATAGCAGCTCAGACTGTGGCAGCTTATGCTGTGTTATAGCAGCTTATGCTATGTCGTAGCAGCTGGTGCTGTGATATAACAGCTCAGACTGTGGCAGCTTATGCTGTGTCGTAGCAGCTGGTGCTATGTTATAGTAGCTCAGACTGTGGCAGCTTATGTGTGTTGTAGCACTGGTACTATATTATAGCTCACAAGGCTGTGGCAGCTTATGCTGTGTTATAGTAGATTATTACATTTCATGACATTGCAAACCAGGGGTGTTTCATAATGCCTGTCTATTTGATTTCTTTAAATAAATTGTGATGGTTTTATGAACTGTGAGCATGCCACGGTGATAATGTTTAATTCAGTCTATCTTCCTTTTCATATATTTTATTGTTATAGTTTCGTTTGGGTATCTTATCCTTGCCTGTGTGCTTTGTGTGTGTATGACTGTGTGATGATCGCGATTGCCTTGATCGCGGGAGCAGATGGACGCATCAAGAATTCACGAGACGTTTAGTCCCTAAGCTCCTCCTTACCATCCAATGGAGTGTCATTTGATGGATCCTTGACTGAGAGGCAGATTCGACACACCTTTTGCTACATGTTTTCTCTTTTGAAGGAACCTCAGGGTTTATCATAGGATGTTTTGCACGGCGACTCGTGGATGTGGACGTGGTTTCGGGCGAGGTCACTGCAAGGACAAATATGATGAGGATGCGCCCTCTACCTCTCTGCACTACCCTTAGGGGACTAGTTATAAGGAGTAGTGTAGACGGCCAATTCTTAGAGTGTGAGTTCTTGTATTCTTCCCCCGTTTTGGTTGTATATTTATGACTTAGCTATGATGGTCCATGACTTGTATTTGTGGATGAATACAGTTTTAAGTGTCCTGATGACTCTTATTGATGTGGTTTTGTGTTATGAGATATTTTCAGGTGATGATTTTCTTTTAAGATGTTGATGATATTTACTTCACTTAAAGAAAAAAAAGAAAAGTTTTACTTTATTTTCATAACCAGATTAATCAAGAGTTTCCATAATAATGTATTTTAAAAGAAAATGAAGTGTTTACAGAGAATAGTATCTCCTTATTGTGGCGACTCTGTGGCTAATGTCACGGGTCGTTAACATTTAGCTTTCAACCAGAAAAAAAAGACGTACTGGCCCTCCATGATAGCTCTTGAAATTTGAAATTGGCCTAAAGAAGCTCCAATTGCCTTCATTTTGAAATTGACCAGGATTTGAATTTGAAATTGAAAAATTTCTCATCATTCTCTCTTCTTTTCATTCTCATTCATTCTCTCTTCTACTTTTCATTCTCATTCTCATTTTTCTTTCCTCTCTTTCTCTTCTTTCGTAGATGCATTTTCTATGCAAAATTAATGTGCAAGAAGGTGGAACTTGGAAAGGTTAGAGAAAATCCTTTGCAATACCAACTTGGCTGCAACGACGAGATTCAAATCTTAAAAGATAAATGGGTTGAATGCATCTTACAAATGATGGAAAACTACAAAACGAGGGCTTTAATGATGAGATTCCAAACTCTATTCTCGCTGTGCTTTTTCATTATCCTATAACTACCTAGGTTTTTTACCTTCCCCCCCCATAACAACTCTTCTTTTTCACCAGAACCAATTTTTTTAGGGGGATTATTATGAAATGTTGCTATGCTAAGTACTTCTAGGTTTCCTTGATCAATTTGGCCACAAACCCAAACCTCACGTGATTCTTTGAGTGGATTTTGTTGTTTCAATTATTGATTGCCTTACTTTGTATAATTTAATTGGTCCTGTCAATTATTTATTTTACATATATGAGGATTTATGTTATATAATTTGTATTTTTTTTCTTTGATGATTGTTTGGCATTTATATATTTTTTGGAATCAGAAAGGATACTTAGAAGAATTGGGTTTCAAATTCTAAGAAGAGTACTGATACTTGGTTGAAACCAAAGGTAACCCTTTCTTTCTACCCTTTCCTCATTACATTTTATACTTATGATATGGTCATTACAAGTATATTATTTTTCAATTATAGTGTTTTTCAATTCAATAGAGCATATATACACCAAGTAGGTTATTACTCTCTAAATTGATTTTTTATATGCTAGCACTCAATAATGAATATGAAGAAACAACTTTTTAGTAATTTTATATGAGGCAGATATTTCATTCTTAACTCTTATCATAAGGGGAAGGGTACCTTAATACCAATAACTAGTAATATGTTGCTAAATTAGGATTTTGAAGATGAGAACTTCACCAAATTTGGTGATGATCATGGAAACACGTGTATCTACATTGGTTAGCCTTTTTTTTACAGTATTTGATGTAAGTATTCACAACCATGTGAATTAATAAATGGAAAAAAGGGTGTGAAAGAATTGAATATAAATCATTACATATAGTTCTTCCTACATGGGCTGAAACTTCAATATAGTTATAAATGCTAATATCATATATATGATTTGCATACCATGTTATTGATCTATTAACTTGGTTCTTACCTAACTTTAGATTGGAGCAAAGGAGTGTGTTTGGATCTCAGGCTAAGAACCTTAAGGATCTGATGCTTGGAGAAGATCCATGATTGCACCTCCACCACTAGAATTAGGCAAAAAGTGATTATGTTATGTAAGAATTGTGAAAAGAGATTCTTGCTCCATCAAATCGGTGAGACTGAGTTATTGGGCCTTTGTAACTATGTAACGACCCAACTGTCACTACTAAACAACCCTACTAAACATACACCACATTCACCTTATTAGGTGAATAAAAACATAACATATTTGTATATGAGTCATACATCAACTGAGAGATCCACTTATCTCTCCTGGTACCATACATGCATATCTGTATATCTGTCATCATCATATCATGCACAATAATGGGATAACACCAGCCCATATCAAACATATCAAATATACATCACCGGGGAAGCGGAATACAAAACTCACTCCCTATAGCTGGTCAATCTATACAATCCCATCAAAAGAATAATTGTAAAGAACAGCATGTCCAAAACAAAAGAGTTGTCTCAAAAGCAACTCCACCAATCATCTCTGAGCGACTGGATCCACCAAGCCTTGCCATTTGCTCCCACACCATAAGAGGTAATCATCACAGGTACATCAGCACAACAGCAACACAGGACAACCAACAACAACACAACATGGCAAGGGTAAGCTTACTAAAACAACTACATAGCATACGATTTTGGAAATCATCAACAATTCACAACATTCAATCGTGAGTATATAGCACAACATCATGCATCTAGAGTTCTCAACGTCTACATATATATATACATATATATATGATACATTCATACAGAAAAGAATTCTTAACTCACGACTCCACATTACATCATAACCACCACAACTATGTCAATGCATGATGACATGACTCTCGAGAGATTTACAACATTTTGGGATCAGCCAGGTCTCACCCCCTACTGTGGCCTATCTAAGCACCATTCAATTGCCAAACTCTGATCTGCGGATAAGCTTAGTGGTTTGTTAGGATAAGTAATGTGGGTGGTGGCTTACAGCAACACAATGCCTGCATCACCTTTCTTGTTGGAGTCGCCTATCCACTCATCCTTGAAGTGCCATCGTCAGCTGCCCCAATCTCATCCAGCCTAGGTTGGAGGCCCATCTGAGTTCTAACTCTGGTCACCATCCAACTTACGTGCCTACTTGCACCACGACATGAGGTCCATCGTCAGCTACCTTAGCCGCTAACTATGCATGAATGCATGCCTACACACCATCAACCACTCAACCACAACCAATAACATACAACATATATATGTATATCAATACAACCAGTGGCAAAGAGGTCCATTCTCAGCTACCTCACCTGACCACTCGACATCCATCAACACCATATTGGCCCCAATCCGGCCTCAATCATAATCAACAGTAAGGCCCTATCTAAGCAGCCCACCTCGTGAGGAACAATATCATACATAACAAGCAGAGTCCATCTAAGTAACCTTCCACCCAATGACATATCCAACAATCAATTCATAATTTAAAACCACCTTTTTGAAAACCATTTGGAAGATAGGTAAATTTGGAAATTTACAAAAAACCTTTGAAATAATTCGCTTCATTAAATTA
>CM014731.1:49297396-49503059 GCA_004329165.1 Spatholobus suberectus | reverse complement strand
TACAACCTAAGAACACTCGCTCAGCGACACAAAGGATCACTAAATGAACTCAAACCCAAAAGCCTTACTTCACTCCCAAAGGCATCCTCGCTTAGTGAGAGCCCTCGTCGCTCAGTGACTACTAGGTAACAGAACTAGAAACTCTCGTCGAAAAACCTAAAAATCCAAACTTTACTCTCACCCATGCCCTAAATCAACACCACAGAGGTCGAACAACACCATTCAACATTCCCCAACATCATACTCAATAGATTTCACAACAAATGATCCCTGAATCTAGCAAACCCATTTTGAGTAAAAATTTTCAACAAAACTCATTCAATCTCAGGATTCGGCATAAACCAAGGCTATATTCACACACAATCATGTTCATTGATCAAGTATTCAACCAATGTAAGCTTTCTTTACTTCTTAGAGCTTCTGAAATCTAGATTTGGGGAAGAGGAAGATGTGGAAGGGGAAGTCCTTGAGCCAAACTCCTTGGAAGAGAATCAATAACAACTTTACTGCTCTCCTACCACCTAGAAAGGGGATTTGTCTTTGGATTTAGCCTCACACTTGAAGAATTTGGGTAAGGTGGGTTGAGAGGGATTGAGAATGGTGGTTTGTGGGTAGCCTAGCCAAAATGAGAGGGAATGGGCCTTTTGGGGTCTTTAATGTCTCTTAGGGCCTTAAGAGGGCTTTGGGCTCACTAAGGCCTATGATCCATCTAACTATTCCTTATAACACCTTAAGGGGTATTACCGTGACTAAGTCTAGATTTCTAAGAAAGAAAAAAAACAAACTTAAAAGGTAAAACCAACATGCAAATGCTACTCATAAATATAATTAGATATTATATACGAATAATACAATAAAAAAGCATACATGCCTAATACAACTCATCTATCACTCGAAGATGTCATACAAAATATAAAGAAGAATACAAAAACACAATGTAGATCAGGCTACGTCTTCTTGCATGTGACTCCAAGCTCCATCTGCACATGTCTTCACCTATATCTTGAAAAAGGGGAAACTTAAAGGAATGAGACATAATGTCTCAGTGAGTACTCTAAGGGTTCTACGGCTGGGTTATACTCTTCTACTCAAACAACCTTCATCATTTATCTCTCATGGCTTTAGCCTCACTAGGTCTCTATAATTCTCCATACCTATGGTTGAGTCTACACCTTTCAATAGTCAATACTTCCTATTAACTCCTCTCTCGTTCTCACAACTGTTATACAAGTTTACTATCTCATTCTCAACCTAAGAACTCATCCTCAATACTTATATTTTCTTACCCAAAACCCTCTCTAGTATTTGAACCCTTCGTGTTTAGGTTTTGCTCTTCTTTCTTTTGATATTCAAAGTTGTCTCTAGGGGTCAAGTCTAAGGCTACAGACATTCTAAAATACCCTTGACACTCCCTTAACACTTACCTTGATACTCTCATTTTGTTCCCTATTACTAGTCTCATACCTTTCTATTACGCTATTGGGAATTCACCCTTTCTTTATCTTTGTCATAACTATTATTATCCAACTATAACCTTATAACATCGTCCTAGGGTCTAACCTCTCACATATCCATAAGGTAGTAAGACAATCCTAATTACAAGCATACATTTATTTCACATCTTTTGCATAGTAACTGGGCATACACCTCATTTTGTTTCATCAAACAAGAATAACACACATGTATAATTGAACATATATGCATAATCTTGACACTTCACTACAAGACACAATTATAATTTCACATATGTACACATTACATCAATTGCTCATGAACAAGGTCACATGAACTTCACATAATTAGAACATAGCACACCTTAACATATCACACTACAATGAGATGCATATGCATGCTATGTTCCTAAATTACTACTTATGCATATGTGGTACCAACTTAAACTTTTCGAAAGTAGATTAGGAGTAAATGCACGCCCATAAGAAGCGTCATCGGTATCGATGCCTTTGGCTTTCGCACCCTCAACTAGTATGATATCCCCCGGTGGCTAGTCAGGATTACCTAGTTTTACAAGTACGCCCTAGCTCCATGGGATCAACATGGACCATTGGAGTTTTTCCAACTGGATAACCCCCAATGCTAGGGTTAGACAACCCATCACGACCTCCACCAGCTAGATTCCTATGTACTTTCCTCATCACATAACTTAAATGTTATGATGCATGGTCACATACAATGCTTATAGCTTTTCATAGGCTTTTATCATGAAACATTGGCACAATTTCATATCACACTTAGTTTTCTCAAGGTAAATAACAATCACACAATATAACTCAACAAGGCATAAAAAGAAGCAACAATGAGTTAAAAACTGTAAAAAGAGTTCACAGGTGCAAAAATGGAATAGCCAAGGTCGTATATGCCCAGTGGGCTAGAAGGACCGCCCGACAGTTATGCCAAGACCTAACCCGCTCGGTGGGTCTGGGCGCTAGGCAGACAACACAGTCACTCGGTGCCAGCATGGAATCCAGTTTTCAAAAAAAGTCACCCAGCGATTATCTAACCCTGCCGGGCGGACCCGAGGTACGAATTTTAATTTCTTTTCCCTATTGTCTTTTACTTCTAAATGCTCCAAAACAAATAATTAAATTCTTAATTACTTCTTCTACCTTAATAATTGGTCAATCTAATCTATACACTCTTCATTCACTCACAATCCCTTCAAAGCCCATCAAAACCCTAACTTAGGCATAAAGAAGGGGGAAAGGTAAATAGATAAACAAGACACAACATAAAGGGCAAGGAAGGAAATGAAGGAGAGCACGCACCTTTTGAGGACACGTAAAGCTGAGTTCTAGGGCTTGGGTTCTCTAGTTCCTATTCCTTCTCTTTCTCTTCGTCTTCTTCTTATTTTTCTCCTCATTCTCTCTAACTTCTTTTTTCTTTTATTTTGTGCTGGCTAATCCTAACTCTTCTTCTCTATTCCTTGCTTATAACATGTGGGTGATTATGTGGCTTAATGGGCTTTAGATGCTCTTTTGAGTTTTATTATAACATTCTTACTAATTTTTATCACTAGGGTAATAATAACAATAATAATAATAATAACAATAATATAATAACAACACCATAGCATAAAATTAATAATAATAATAATAACAATAATAACAACAACAATAACTCTTAAGGCATCTTTCATCCAATAACACATGAGAAGTGTAATACCCTAAGGGGCATTACCGTAACTAGGTCTAGATTTAAAAAAAAAAACAAACTTAAAAAGGTAGAAACAACATACAAATGCTACTCATAAATATAATTAAATATTATATACGAACAATACAATAAAAAAAACCTACATGCCAAATATAACTTATCTATCACCCGAAGGTATCGTACAAATATAAAAAGAATACAAAACATAATATAAACTAGACTACGTTTTCTTGCACGTGACTCTAAGCTCCATCTGCGCATGTCTTCACCTGTATCCTGAAAAATGGGAAACTTAAAGGAATGAGATATAATGTCTCAATGAGTGCTCTAAGGACTCTACGGCTGGGTTACACTCTTCTATTCGGACAACCCTCATCATTTATCTTTATGGCTTTAAACTCACTAGGTCTCTCATAATTCGTTATACCTACGGTCTAATCTACACCTTTTAATCGTCAATATTTTCTGTGTTAACTACTCTCTCATTCTCCTGACTGTTATATTAGTTTACTATCTCATTCTCAACCTAAGAACTCTTTCTTACCCAAAATGCTCTCTAGTATTTAAACCCTTCATGTTTAGATTTTACTTTTCTTTCTTTTAATATTTAAGGTTGTTCTCTATGGGTCAAGTCTAAGGTCATAGACATTCTAAAATACTTTTGACCCTCCCTTAACACTCACCTTAATGCCGTCATTTTGTTCTCTCTTATTTGTCTTATACCTTTCTATTACGCTGTGTGGGGATTCACTCTTTTTCTACCTCATTCACAACTATTATTATCCAACTAGGACCCTCACAACGCCATCTTGGGGCCTAGCCTCTCACTTATCCTTGAGGTAGCAAACACAATTAATTACAAGCATACATTTATTTCACATCTTTTGCCTAGTAACTAGACATACACATCGTTTTGTTTCATTAAGCAAGCATGACATACATGCATAACATGAGCACATATACATAATCTTGACAATTTATCACAATACACAATCACATTTCACACGTGTACACATTACATCATTCGCTTATGAACAAGGTCACATAGAATTCACATAATTACAACGTAGCACATTACAACAAGATACATATGCGTGCTATGTTCCTAAACTACTACTCATGCACATGTGGTACCAACCTAAACTTTTCGGAAAGTAGACTAGGAGTAAATGTAGACCATAAGAAGCGTCATCGGTACCGATGCCTTCGGCTTTCGCACCCTCAACTAGCATGATATCCCCCGATGACTAGTCAGGGTTACCCAGTTTTGCCAGTACGCCCCGGTTCCATGGGATCAGCGTGGACTATTAGAGTTTTCCCAACCGGATAACCCCCAAGGCTAAGGTTAAACAACCCATCACGGCCTCTACCAGCCAGGTTCCTACATACTTTCCTCATAACATAACTCAAATGTTATAATGCATGGTCACATATAATGCTTACAACTTTCATAGACTTTTATCATGAATCATACGCACAATTTCATATCACACTCATATTTTTAAGGTAAATAACAACCATACAATATAAACTCAACAAGACATAAAAAAAAAAATAACAATGAGTTAAACACTGCCAAAAGGAGTTCACAAACACAAGGAACGTAATAGAAAAAGTCGTATCCGCCTAGTGGTCCAACGAACCTGCTCCCGCCCAGCGGGTTCGCGCCGAAACCCAACCCGCCCAGCGGGTATCGCACCCCGCCCAGCAGGTCTGTATCAAGACCCAACCTGCCCAGCGGGTGTTTCATCCCGCCCAGCGGGTCTGCGCGCCTAGCACCAAGGCAAAATCCAGTTTTTGAAGAAAAGTCGCCAAAAGACTATCTAATCTATGAATTCCTTACTTCCTCACAATTTCTTCAAAACCCATCAAATCCCTAATCTTACGCATAAGGAGGGGGAAAAGGTAAATAGATGAAAAATAACAACATAAAAGACAAGGAAGAATATGGGGGAGAGCACTCACCTTTGTGGATATGCAAAGTTGAGTTCTAGGGTTTGGATTTTCCGGTTTCTATTCTTCCTCCTTCTCTTCCTCTTCTTCTTCCCTTCTTTTCCTCATTCTTTCTAACCTTTTTCTTCTTCTATTTTGTGACGGCTAAACCTAACCCTCCTTCTCTATTCCCTTCTTATAACATGTAGGTGAGTATGTAGCTTAGTGGGCTTTAGTCCCCCTATTGGGCCGTAGATGCTCTTTTGAATTCTATGATAATATTCCTACTAATTTATAATACTAAGGCATTAATAAGAATAATAAGAATAAGAATAATAATAACAACAACAATAATAATAATAACAATAAATATAATAACAACAACACAACACAACACAATAATAATAATAATAATAATAATAGGAAATATAATAATAATTCTTAAGACATCTTTTGTCTAATAACATATGAGAAGGGTTTACTAAGAGCTACCTCGTGGTTATTTCTAGTACTTGAAATTTGGGGTGTTACAAGAAGTGTCCTACTAAGAGCTATCTCGTGATTTATTTCTTGTACGTGAAATTTGGAGTGTTACACTACCTAAGGCCCACAATTGGCCTAACACTAAATGTTCATTCAACACTTGAATAAACACCATCAACAGTTATCATTTGGCTCAAGCAAATTTTCCTCAAGTTCCCTAAATTTAGATCGGAATTCTAAGACAAAACAACATAAAACTACAACAATCATATAACAACAACTTATTTATTTGTCTTAATTATTGAGATCACATTTTAATTTTAATTTTTGGTTATTAAATCAGTAAATCACACATTAAGAAAACACAGGCGTTACAGTAATGTACCTTACTCTGGAAAATATGTTGGAGTTATTGGTGTTTTAAGTACTATTGAAGCCATAAGAGTCTTAAAGGTGTTTTTGACTTTTCTTATTATTGCTTATCTAAGACTTAATTGGATGTTCACAATACAAAACATTTTAAATGTTGTTTATCTTCTAATAATTATTGGAAGCTTGGAAGTTTCAACACCTTGAATTCCTAAAGTATTTTCACTGTCTTGCATTAATTTCTACAAAAGTTATTTCAAATAAAGAATGGGGTTGTAAATATAGTGTTTATGCCAGGTGAAAATGAAGACACTTATATGATATCTCTTATTTCAATACTTTTAAACATTATGACCTTTTAGAGACAATGAATCAATACAAAGTTAACTTATATTTACCATCCAATAAGTTATTAAAATCTATATACCTCATAATTCATGTTAATTGCAAATCTATAGTCTTATCTGATATGTCCACTAATATGCATAATGGTGTTTAATGAACTTTCTTGATATTTATTTGTGTTATATTTGCAATTACAGTAAACAAGATGAATGCACAATAAATATACTATTAAGAGCACGAAAAGTGTATAAAGAGTAAAAAAGGTATTGTAACCACAAGGATTGTGGTTTAATAACAACTCAATATATCAATTACTCTTTTGATTTAAGAATTAAGAAAGGATAATTTTTTTTGGATTTTGGATTTAATTTAAAATATAAAGAACACAATTAAAAGGTTTGTTCAAGATTTAATGAACTAAAACAGTTAAGTATTGAAATCTCCTTGATTCTTCCCTAAAGTAATCTCTTTCCCTTCTATATCCCTTCTTGTTAAGTAATTTACCTTTATTTTCTCTAAATTACTTTAACCATAATTTCTTAGGTGATAAACCCTTTAATCCCTATTATGAACCTTAATTCCTTAGGTGAGCAAAATTAGTCATAAGCATTAAGATAAGGAAATTCACATGAAGGCATACAATCTATCCCTATCCCTAGGCTTAAAAATTGTATAGTTATTGAATTGGAACAATCTAAACCCATATTTCCAATTGCAAGATTTAGACTACGGATCAATTCGTAATGAGTGTCAATTATGGAAAAGCATTAAGCATAAATTCAACAACTAAATTAAAAAAAATAAGAGAAGGATTTAGAAAGAGAAATTGATTACATTGGATTCAAATCAAGGTTCATTCTTGTAACACCCTAAGGGGCATTATTGTAACTAGGTCTATATTTCTAAGAATGAAAAGAAAAACAAACTTGAAAGGTAGACACAACATGAAAATACTACTCATAAATGTAATTAGATATTATATACAAACCATATAGTAATTAAAATACATGCCTAATACAACTCATATATCACCCAAAGGTGTCATATAAAATATAAAGAATACAAAAAATAAATAACATAAACTAGGCTACGACTTCATGCACGTGAGTCCAAGCTTCATTTGCACATGTCTTCACCTGTATTTTGAAAAGGGGAAAACTTAAAGAAGTGAGACATAATGTCTTAGTGAGTGCTCTAAGGGTTCTACGGCTAGGTCAAACTCTTCTACTCGAACAACCTTCATTACTTATCTCTCATGGCTTTAGCCTCATTAGGTCTCTCATAATTATCCATACCTATGGTCAAGTCTACACCTTTCAATAGTCAATACTCCCTGTTAATTGCTCTCTCATTCTCACAACTATTATATTGGTTTACTATCTCATTCTTAACCTAAGAACTCATCCTCATTATTTATACTTTCTTACCCAAAACCCTCTTTAGAATTTACTCTTCTTCCTTTTAATATTCAAAGCTGTCCCCTAGGGTTAAGTCTAAGGTTACAAACATCCTAAAATACTCTTATTTCATTCTCTCTTACTTGTCTTATACCTTTCTATTACGCCAAAAGGGAATTCACCCTTTCTCTATCTTTTTCATAACTATTATTATCCAATTAGAACCCTCATAACACTATCCTAAGGTCTAGCCTCTCACTTATCCTTAAGGTAGCAAACACAATTCCAATTACAAGAATATAATTGTTTCACATTCTTTGTCTAGTAACTAGACATATACCTTGTTTTGTTTTATCAAACAGGAACAACACTGGTGCAAGATATGATCACATGTCCACAACTTTAACATTTCATCACAAGGCACAATTACATTCTTACATAGAATTCACATAAATAGGGTCACATAGAATTCACATAATTACAACATAGCACACTCTAACATATCACACTATAACAAGATACATATGCGTGCTATGTTCCTAAACGACTACTCATGCACATGTGGTACCAACCTAAACTTTTCAGAAAGTAGACTAGGAGTAAATGCAGGCCATAAGAAGCGTCATCGGTACCGATGCCTTCGGCTTTCGCACCCTCAACTAGCATGATATCCCCTAGTGACTAGTCAGGGTTACCTAGTTTTGCCAGTACGCCCCAGCTCCATGAGATCAGCATGGACCATTGGAGTTTTCCCAACCGGATAACCCCCAAGGCTAAGGTTAGACAACCCATCATGGCCTCCACCAGACAGATTCCTACATACTTTCCTCATCACATAACTCAAATGTTATGATGCATGGTCACAAATAATGCTTACAACTTTTTATAGACTTTTATCATGAAATATTGACACAATTTCATTTCACACTCAGTTTCTTTCAAGGTAAATAATAATCACACAATATAAACTCAAAAAGGCATAGGAAAACAAACAACAATGAGTTAAAAACTGCAAAAAGGAGTTCAAAAACACAAAGAACGAAATAGTAAAAGTTGTATCCGCCCAGCAGGATGGAAGTCTCACCCGGCGGTCCAGCGAACCCGCCCAAGGGGTTCGTGTCGGAACCCAACCTGCCTAGTGGGTATTTCACCCAGCCTAGCGGGTCCGCGTGCCTAGCGTAAATGCGGAATCCAGTTTTTGAAGAAAAGTCGCCCAACGGCTATCTAATCCCGCCGGGCGGATCCGAGGTACTAATTTTAATTTATTTTTCCTATTGTCTTAGGGTTCTAAATGCTTCAAGATAAATAATTAGATTCTTAATCTCTCTTCTACATTGATAATTGGTCAATCTAATCTATAATTTCCTTACTCCCTCACAATCCCCTCGAAACCCATCAAATCCCTAAATTTAGGTATAAGGAGGGAAAAGATAAATAGATGAACAAGAACAAGGAAGGACACGGGGGAGAGCACTCACCTTTATGGACATACAAAGCTGAGTTTTAGGGCTTGAATTATTCGGTTTCTATTCCTCATCTTTCTTTTCCTCTTCTTCTTTTTTCTTTTCTCCTCATTCTCTCTACCTTCTTTCTTCTTCTATTTGTGACGGCTAAACCTAATTCTCCTTCTCTATTCCCTTCTTATAACATGTGGGTGGGTATGTGGCTTAGTGGGCTTTAATCCTCTATTGGACCCTAGATGCTCTTTTGGGTTGTATGATAATATTTCTACTAATTTATAATACTAAGGTATTAATAAGAATAAGAATAATAATAACAACAACAATAATAATAATAACAATAAATATAATAACAACAACACAACACAATAATAATAATAATAATAGGAAATATAATAACAGTAACTCTTAAGACATCTTTTGTCTAATAACATATGAGAAGGATTCTACTAAGAGCTACCTCGTGGTTTATTTCTAGTACTTGAAATTTAGGGTGTTACAATTCTAACCTAACACCAAAGGAGCTTAAAAACTCACAGAGTAACTAAACATAAAATGAAGAGAAAAAGAAGATAAAAAGCCATGAATTCTAAGAATCGAACCTAAATTCTTCAATATCTAAAGCCAGAGATGATTCTTCAAGCTCTTCCTCACTTTTGGTCCTAAGATGAGTCAAAGAATGCTTCCAAATATGTAATTTCTTCCTTTAAATAGCAAGTTTTAGCTTTTCAAGCCATAAAAGAATGAGCTTAGGCCTATAAAAAGGGTAAAAGCATCAAAATACAGGACCCAAGACTGTTGGGCGGGTAAAAATAAAAAAATACCATGTTGGGACTCGGTGAGCACTTGGACTCGTTGGGCGGGCAACACAACTTGTTGGGCGGGTGAATAGTACATGTGGGGAAGCCTTATGCAGGACTGATGTAATTTTTCATCTATTGTGCGTCGTACAAGAAAATTGGCTTTTAGTGTCTTCACGAAAGTTGTAGATAATTTTGTCCTTAAAAAATGGCACTAATTTCATATTGTTTTGATTTCTACAAATCGAGATATGCTTAAAACAATATACCTATGTTAGTGTTGTCAGGACAACACGATTGCTTTAACTTGAAACCCAATTTTTCTCTATGATCCACTTTTAGTTTGATTAAACTCTCCACATGAAAACTGTAGATATATGTTTAAGCTTTCTATAGAGACTAATATCACTTTAGTAGCATTCCTAGAGTCCAATTTGTGACCCAAACAAGGAGGAAAGGTCAAAGTTAGAGTTTGAAAAATGAAGATTTTCACTATTGCTCATTTTTCCTACATTAAAACCCGAGAAAATTAGTGTACTCATGCACTTTTTCATTTAAACCATTCAAAAGATGAATCACAAGAAAATATATACATATAGGTTATTTTATCACAATATTCACTAAGTTAATGCATTAAAACATGACAAAAAGCTCCATAAATATACTTATGTTGTAGATTTATCATAAACCCAAACTTAGATTTTTGTTTTTCCTCAAGAAAATAATAGTTACACATTACGAGTTGGAGCAAATCCTCTTGCATTAGCTTAATTAATCTCAAGCCAGTCACAAATCAATGTTGCTTTAAAAAAGGATTGCATAGAACAAATATATTCTACTTAGTCCTAAGAGTTATGATTTCTCTCTGAAGCAAAAATAAGCCAACATAAGATAGTAACTCCACTACTTGTACTCTCTTCCTACTTCATGTCCTTATGGGATTAAGTGTTTCACTCAATTCACTAAAAAATGGGTTTTGTTTACACTCAACATCATCACATGCTATCCCTACCATATGTTGATAAGATTTTAAAATCATCCTCACAAAACAAGTACACAATCAAGAGGTCTTTTCTAGGTTGTAATGAGGTTAACAACATAGATGGAAAAACATTTAGATCTAAGCAAAATAGTTGGAATTAAGAGATTATCTTCAATGAGTTAAATCACTCATATCATTCTTGGCATTAATATTTTTGCTTGCCAACTTTTTCCACAACCACTTATTCACAACATCACAAAACACAAATAGGGATGGAAATAGGCCAAGTTGCCTGTCAAAGGCCTATGCCCTGGCCTACATAAGGCTTGGCCTAGCTCATTTATTAAAAAGGTCATGCTTAGGCTTTTTAAAAAACCTATTTGGGTAAAAAAAAAAAAACTGGGCCTTAGGCCTTAAAAACCTATTAAGCCTAATAGGCCAGCCTATTTTTATAAATATATAATAAAATATTATCATATTATATATTGGGTGGGGATCAAGTTATTCCAAGAGTGACTTTTGATATATATTGAATTAATGATTCAACCATTAAATTAAAAGATTTTGTTGAGTAGATCAAGTATACAAATTTTTATAAAGCTTGAAAACTATTTAATACTTCATTAGATAAATTCAAATTAACGTATAATATATTTTTCTAAATTATAAGTAAATGTCACCTATAATAACGATTGGATCGTTGAAATTCAATATATATCAAGAGTTATTGGGTGGAATAACCCTACCAAGAGTTACTCTTAGAATAAATTGATCCCCACCCCTTATAGATTATGTTATATTATATAAACATAATTATATATAATACATATATTACATATAATAATATAAAAGAATATGTAATTAATAACAGGCCTTTATAGGTTAATAAGCCTTTTTAGCCAACAGGCCTACCCGCCACTTCATAGGCCTTACAAGAAAATAAGCTTTTAAGTAGGCTTACAACTCAGGCCAAACTTTTATATAGGGCAGGCTTAGGCCTTTGAAAAAAGCCTATGACAAATAAATAGGCTAGGCTTAGACTTTATTTTTTTAATAAAGGTCAAGCTTAGGCCTACCACAGCTTAGCCTGACCTGGCTTATTTCCACCCTAAACACAAACATAAAGAAAACAATACATATTTGTTTAGCTATTTTCACTTTTTCTTTTTCACTTTTTTTCCTTTTTTTTGTCATTTTTTATAGGAAAAACTTATGTTGCTATTTCTTTACCCTAAACTTAAAATATTTGCTTGTCCTCAAGCAAACACACAACTACAAACTTAAGATCAAGCCATAAGTATTCTGTAAGAAGAGAAATCCCTTAATTCCAATTAAGAGGGACAAAATGGTTTTTCACTTTTTAGCTTATAATGAGCTAAATCAAAGAACAAAAGGATTAAGGCTCAAAGGCGCTAGCAAAGAATGATTACAAGGGTGGCTACTATTTGGCCTTAGTTTAAAGAAAGAATGCGCCTTTATCATATGTGTGTGCATAGGTCAAGGAAGAACAATAAGAATCAAGTCAAGTTTTGCAGCAAACAACATGCAATGAAGAAACATACTGAAAGAATATCTATTTAGGCTTAAAATCTCACATAGGCTGAGAGTAAAAAAATTGCAAAGCATAGGCAATTTCAATACTAACAAGTTTTAATAGGCATTACTCAGAAGGTTCACAATGATCAAAGTGTGAGGGATATACAAAGAGAAGTGATAACTAAGTATTTTCGCAAAATAATTTTTAACAAGCAACACCAAAATGTGACATCTAAGAAATATGAGGAGCAGAAGAGGATAAATCACATAATATCAAATTAGAAAATAAGATTTAGTTTAAAAGCATAGAATACAAATAAATAGCGGAGAAGTAAAAAGAGCAAAAGGGACTTCTCTGACCAAGTAGGAACTGAGTATCCCGAAAAGAAACCAAGAAAGTTATTGTGTGAAGTATCACTATATTCCTCAATTTCTCAATTCTTAAGAAGAAAAAAAAGAAACAAAGAAAAGTATTTTAAAATTTAAAACAATTAAAATGATAAAGCAAGAAAGACAAGGGTGTTTGGATTACCTCCCAAGTAACACTTGTTAAACGTCCTAAGCCTGACGATTCAATGCTACTCAAGGCTCCTTCAAAATGAAAGAAGCATTTATATTCTATATTTTTCTTTCATGATAAGGTTTTAGGTTGTCTCTTTTGACTTTAAGACACCTTGAGATCAGATCTTCTATCTTTGCTCTTCCTTTAGTTGTAATTCCTTCGACTACCAATGGTCCCAACCATTGGACTTTTGTTTCCCTATAAAAAAAAAATAGAATTTTGATTTGAAATGATATACTTGTTGGCTTAGGTAGAGGATTTTTACTTATATGGCAGTCTCATGTGCATGTAGCCTTGTCGTTAAATTCAATAAACATCCCTCTATATTGCTCTCAAGCTCATCATCAAAGTGCTTAATAGGATTTACATTCATCCGATCAAAGGGTACATGAGGTAAGCCTTGTTAGAAGGAGTCATGGGTCATCTCATCCATTACCTCTACATAAAGAACCCTTTGGTGTCATTAGGGTGCTCCATAGCCTCAAGGACAACGAAAGTAATGCTTTCATTGTTAACCCAGAGTATTAACTCCTTTTTTTGTACATTAATGAGGGCTTTCCCAGTAGCTACGAATAGCCTTCCAAGGATTAGAAGTACCTCAAAATCTTCCTGCATATCAAGAACAACAAAGTTAGTTGGAAATATAAATTTACCAATCTTGACAAATACATCTTCCATAATGTCATAAGGATGCTTAATGGATTTGTTAGCTAGTTGTATTGCCATATTTGCAAGCTTAATGCCATCTTCATGAAGTTTCTTCATCATAGATAATGACATGAGATTGATACCTAAATCAAAAAGTTATTAATAGTCATATTCCCTATAGTGCAAGGAATGGTGAAGCTTTCAAGATTTTTAAGCTCAGGAGGTTGCGTCTTTTGCAATACAACACTGCATAATTCTATCACAAAGTGACCACCTTTCCATTTTTCCACCTTGTTTTATTTGTAAGGATGTCCTTCATGAAAGAAACATAAGTAGGCATTTGTTCAATAGCTTTTGCAGAAGAAAGATTGATTTGAAACTTGTTAAAAATATCTAAGAACCTAGTGAATGCTTCATCCTTGTCCTTCTTCTTCTTGGGAGGATGTGGAACTTTTACATAAGGAGGTATCTCTTGTGGTTTGTCTCCATCCTCTAATAGTTGCTTCTTAGTTTTCTTAAGCAGAGTTTTCATCCACCAATTTTAGCATTTTTTTTTAGGGTCTCCTACTTCTTCTTTCTTGGCCTCTTCCTTCTTTACTGAGACTTTTTCTTTAGAGACATCAGTATCTCTAATTAATTTTAAAGCTTGTACCTGCAAAATCAATAGTTTTTCCAATCCTTAGAGTGATAGCATTACAGTGCTCCCTAGGATTGTCAGTGGAGTTGCCAGAAAAACCTTCACCAGATTGAGCAACTATTTGCCTTGAAAGTTGCCCTATCTGGTTCTCCAAATTCTTTGTGAAGGCTTCTTGATTTCTTCCATAAGCTTTGAGACTTTTAATGGAGGCTTCTTGATTTTTAATGTAGGTTTTCGTTGCTTGCATGAATTGCTTAAACATATCCTTTAATGAAGGATTCTTCTCATTTTGTTGTGGTTGTTTAGGTCCTATGTTGCATTGACCTCTATCTTGCCTCCATGAGAAGTTGGGATGTTGCCTCCAATCTACATTATAAGTATTGGGGTAAAGGCTATTTGCTATCTCCCAGAATTTTGGACATAGTTGACATCCTCTAGAGTACTCCCTTCAGTAGAAAAATCCCCATTAGCATGAGGTCCTCCACAAAAGATACATTTGAGCTCTTGCATGACTTGAATTGGAGCGATTAGAGGTTGTTGGCACCCCACCTGCTTTATCTTCAATTGTTAAGTGATAGCCTTCAGCTGGTTTGCTATGAGTTTTTACTGTGCTAGCATAACAGACTTTAGATCAAGCTCCAAGATTCCTCTTTTTTGAACTGGTCCTCTATCATATTGGGCATTGTATTCATTGAAAGCCATAGATTCTATGATTTCTACGACTTCATCAATAGTTTTTGAGTTCATTGTGCCTCTAGTTAAGGCATCAAGAATCATCCTTGTTTGACCTCTTAGTCTAGTAATAAAATGATGTACCTATGGAAGATCATCAAAACCATGGTTAGGGTATTTTTTGAGTAGAGATTTATACCTTTCCTATGCCTCAAAAAAGTCCTCCATATTGTTTTGTTGGAACTTTAAGATTTCTTTCTTCCATTAGAGAAATAAAGAGCGAGGGAAAAAACAGTCAATGAACTATAAATTACGGCATCCCAAGTGGTGATGCTCTTTGTGGTTAATTTTGAAGCCACTCTTTAGCATCATCCTTCAATGTGATGGGAAAAAGCTTCATCTTGATGGCCTTTTTAATAACGTCCTAGAACTTTAGTCTCACAAATCTCTAAGATGATAGAGATGTGAGTATTAGGATCCTCCATCCTACCCCTAAAAAATAGGTTTTGTTGTAACAGACTTAGGAGAGCTGGGTTGACTTGAAAATTGGTGTAGTGATAGAAGGATTAACAATAGTAAGTCCTTGATGACCCTTATTATTACAGTAGTTGCCAAGAGGGCACTAGGTTGCATCATGGTTATAGTTGAATTTGTCCTTCTTCCACCATTGGTTTTTCAGTTTGCTCCTCAATAGAACAAGCTCTTTAAAAGTGTGAGAAAAGCTAGATTCACACTCCTTGGCTATTGCCTACTCTCTTAGATTTTTTTCCCTAGTTTCTTTCTTGTTAACTTTCGCAGTCTTCTCAATCTTTAGATAAAAAAGAAGTTATTTTGATCCTTTACTTTGCATAAACTGAAACCACTAAAATCGTGAAAAGCAAGGGTATAAAGCAAAAAGGCAAAATAAAGAAAAATAAGAAAAGAAAAAAGAAAAGAAAAGAGAAACAAAAAGAAAAATAGTCAACCGAGTAAACAACTAATTGGATTGTTATTGGAAACACATTCCCTAACAACAACACCAAAAACTTGTTAAGAGTGCAACAAGTGTATCAGTCGTACAAGTAATAAATAGTGAGAAAAGTAACGTATCCACGTGGATTGTGGTTTAATAACACAACAATTTATCAATTGCTCTTTTGATTTAAAAATTAAGAAAGGATTAGATTTTTTGGATTATTGATTTAATTGAAAGATAAAGAACACAATTAAAAAAATTGTTGAAGATTTAATGAATTAAAACAATTAGGTATAAAAATCTCCTTGATTTCCCCCTAAAGTAATCTTTTTTCCTTGTAAATCTCTTCTTGTCAAGTAATTCATCTTTAATTTCTTTAAATTAGTTTAACCTTAATTTCTTACGTGATAAACCCTTTAATCCCAATTATGAACCTTAATCCCTTAGACGAGCAAAATTAGTCAAAAGCATTAAGAGAAGGAAATTTATATGAAGGCATACAATCTATCCTTATCCCTAGGCTCAAGAATTATATGGTTATTGAATTAGAACAGTCTAAACCCTAATTTTCCAATTGCAAGATTTTGATTATGGATCAATTCATAAGGAGTGTCAATCATGGAAAAGCATTAAGCATAAATTCAACAACTAAATTAACAGGAAAAAAAAAGGATTTAGAAAGAGAAATTGATTATATTAGATTCAAATCAAGGTTCATCCTAACCTAACCCCAAAGCCCATAGAATAATTAGACACAAAAGAAAGAGAAAAAGAACATAGAGAAAAAGTCATATCCTAAGAATTGAACTTAAATTCTTCAAGATCCAAAGCCAAATATGAGTCTTCAAGCTCTTCCTCGCTTTTGGTTCTAAGATGAGTCAAAGAATGCTCCCAAACATGTAATTTCTTCCTTTAAATAGCAAGTTTAGGCTTTTGAACCATAAAAGAACGAACCCAGATCTATAAAAAGGGTAAAAGCATCAAAATACAGGACTTGGGGCCACTAAGAGAGTAAAAATTAGAAAAATTACCGTGTTTGCTCCCGGATGGCGCTCAAACCTACTAGGTAAGGAGCATGCAACATCTCGAGTGCTGACAAAGGCAGAGAGTGATTACCAATGCAAAAGAGATAAGGCACGGATAAGGAGCAGCTCCTGGTGGGCTTCCAGCGGGAGGGCACATGAATGAATTGAATACATGGTGGAATGAAAGGGATCTAGAGGCTGTGCAGTTATAGGACTATACAATTGAGGATAGCTTAAAGGAATTGATAAGTGCCCTTATACTAACAAGATGCATATACTTTTGGTCGCCTATCACTTAAGCACTCCATAGTTAAGCATGCTTGACTTGGATGAATTCTGGGACGAGTGACCTCCTTGGAAGTTTCCCAAGAAGCGTGTGAGTGATGACAAAGCATGCTAAAAAAATCTTGTGTTGGTTTGTGGGAATAGCTATCGATCCTGAAAATGTCTAAGAGTTACATTAAGTGGTATTAGAGCAGGGCCTCTCCCCCAGTACGGTGTGATTCGAGGATGAACCAAGCAGAAGTTGGTGGGCATGTAACATCCCAAGTGCTGACACGGGTGGGAGTGATCATCGGTGCAAAAGAGATAAGGCATAGACAAGGAGTGGCTCTTGGTAGGCTTCCAGCGGGAAGGACACATGAATGAATCAAATACACACCGAAATGAGAGGGATCCAGAGGCTATTTAGGTATAGGACTATACAGTTGAGGATAGCTTAAAGGAATTAATAAGTGCTACCTATACCAAGAAGATGCATCTATTTTTCGGTAGCCTATCACTTAAGAACTCCATAATTAAGTGTGCTTGACTTGGAGTAATTTTGGGATGGGTGACCTCCTGGGAAGTTTCCCAAGAAGCGTGTGAGTGAGGACAAAGCACACTAAAAAGTCTTGTGTTGGTTTGTAGGGACAGTCTTCGATCCTAAAAGCGGTCAGGCGTTACACAACACAACTTGCTGAGTAGGTGAACAACACTCGCTGGGCAGCCTAGTGTAGAACTGGTGCAATTTTTCGTTTGCTATGTTTCTACAAGTAGAACTAGATTTCAGTGTCTCGACGACGGTAGTTGTAGATAATTTTGTCCTTGTTAAAATGGCATCAGTGTCATGTCGTTTCGACATCTACAACTGAAGATATGCTCAAGACAATGCATATATGTTAGTGTTGTCAAGACAACACGTCTACTTCAACTTCAAACCCAATTTTCTCTATGATCCATTTTGAATCTGATTAAACTCTCTTCATAAAAATTCATATCTATGTTTAAGCTTTCCATGAAGATCAAGGTCACTTCAATAGCATTCCTAGATTTCAACTTGTGACCCAAATAAGGTGGAAAGGTTGAAGTTTGAGTTTGAAAAATGAACTTTTTCACTATTGCTCATGCACTTTTCCATTTAAACTTGTTAAGACAAAGGATGATTATATGATCTTCATTTTGCTTTGATTATGACAAATAGACTAATGATTATTTAATCATCTGATCGCACGCATTTGATATACTTAAAATTTATGTTGATTAACCCTCATAGACGATATATATATATATATATATATATATATATATATTGAGATCTGTTGGACCAAAAGTTTATTCCATAGCTTTTACACAAGAACGATCGTCATTTTGCAGTTCACGTACCTACTTTGTCAAAAATGAAGATGTGAACGTACCATCCTCTAAAAAAGGTATAGCTATCTGCT
Source organism: Spatholobus suberectus (assembly GCA_004329165.1). NCBI lineage: Eukaryota > Viridiplantae > Streptophyta > Magnoliopsida > Fabales > Fabaceae > Spatholobus > Spatholobus suberectus. The sequence continues at coordinate 49,484,379 of CM014731.1, read as the reverse complement.
AAAAAGAAGGAACTTTAGTGCACTTGTCAGTACTAAAAAGCAAATATGTCTATTGCAATAAGATTTAGTATGAGAAAGGTAAGTTAAGCAGACTGCTTTGTCTTATCAGTGTGACCGGTTGGTGAATAGCATTAAATGTGGTATTTAATGCTCCAACATATACTTTCTTCTTTATATAACAGACGAAGGATGATTCTAAAGCATTTACAACAGACACTTTTAAGGAACACTATAAATAGAAGAGAAGACCTATGTTAAAGTGTGGAACACTTGCTGAATTTTCTACTCTCATTCACTTTAGTGCCTAGCTCTTTCTTTCATTATCAAAAGAATTCTAGTAAAAAGAGTGTCTTAGATAATAGTTGTGAAATATTAAGCTTTAGTGTACATTTGTCTGATAAGACACAATCTAAGTATAACTTCTTACCCTTTAACCATTTCTTTGTGAAATTGGTGGAAGCCTGAAGTGGCTTTGTATTAAAGAATATTTGGGTATTTGCTTGGAGAGGCAAGTGAAAAACTACTTGGGATAAGCCTGAAAAGGCTTGGATAAAAGAATACTTGTAACTTTGTTTTAAGTTATAGTGGGACTTGGTGGTACACCAAGAACTGGACGTAGTCTTTGGGATGAGACGAACCAGTATAAATCTTTGTGTTTATTTGACTTATAACTCTCTTTGTTTTCACAAATCTTTTTTCAAGGAATTACACATCATGTGTCTAACAGATGATACCTGTCTTCAAAAAAGGTTTAGCAAAAAGTTTTTTTTTTTAATAACACAATTCAACCCTCCCTTCTTGTGTTGTTCCTATGATTTATAGTTTGGTATCAAAGCTTAGCCTCTAAGGGTTAAGCACCTTAACAAGGGTTAGAGAACAAAAATCTTTATGGCAAACCTTGAAGGACAGTTCATCCCTGAAGGAGCCTCCCTATCAAGGCATCCAGCCTTTAATGGAGAGGATTACGCTTACTAGAGAGATAGAATGGAGATGTATATCAAATCCACTCAGTACATCATTTCGAGAATCATTGCTCATGGAGATCTTATCATCACAAAGCCAAAAAGTGAATACAATCAAGATAATTTCAACATGCTCCAACTAAATGCTAAAGCAAAGTATATCATAACGTGTGCTTTATTGAAAACTGAATATAACAAATTTTGCAGCTATAAAACAGTAAAAGAAATGTGGGATGCTATTCGCATAACACATGAAGGTACTGAAGATGTTCATTTAAGAAGAGCTGCAACTTTTCAAAGACACTATAAGATGTTTACCATGAAGGAAACAAAAACCATTGACGAAATGTTCAGAAGATTTCAAACAATTCTCAATGGTCTTCAAAGTCTTGGTGTTGAGTTTACCAATGCTCAAAATAATCCCAAGATTTTGGATAGTTTTCCCAAGGTGTGGGAACCCAAAGCTACAGCTATAGCAAAAGCCAGAGACGTGAAAACTCTAACTCTTGATGAGCTATTAGGAGCTCTAAGAGTTCATGAGATTTATCTCTTTTAAAAAGATCAGATCGAAAGCAACAACCCCATAGCCTTGAAAACAAGTGACACTAGTCAAATATCATAAGAAAAATCAGAGACTAAGTCAAAAGACAAAGCCCTTAAAATTTAGTCCGATGAGTCAAAAAGTTCAGACAAAATTTCAAGCTATTCAACAAACGATGAAATCTCCTTGATGACCAAAAAGTTCAAGAAGATGCTTAAAAAGAAAGGAAGATTCAAGCACTCCTCCAAACGAAAGGATAACAAATTAAAAAGACCTTTTCTAGAAGAAAGCAACTAAATCATTTGCTTTGAATGCAAGAAACCCAAACATATGAAGGTAGAATGTCCTAAGTTGAAAAAGAGAAGGAACTCAAAGAAAAAGAACAAGACAAAGAACCTTCTAACAACATAGGAAGATTCAGACAGTAACAGTAGCAGCTTAGACAAAGAATAAGCCAACATTTTCCTTATGGCAAATATAGACGAAACAATACATGAGATAACTTTCATTCATGAGTCTAATTTAATTTCGTTTGATAATTGTGAACTTGAGTCTGATGGTGAAAAAGAGAAGTTTTATGATACTCTTCTTGCAAATTCTCACATGATCTCTCTTGAGTATAAAAGAGACAAAGAAAAATACAAAGAAGCTATGTTAGAAAATGAAAAACTCAAGAATGATATGGAGAACTTTTATAGTAGTCAAGCTTCAGATCCTGATAAGACTATGCTTTCATCTGAGGTCAACAGACTTAAGAAAGAAGTCATCAGTCTTAAACAAGATCTGGCCAAATTTGTAGATGGATCATCAAAATTACAATTGATTTTAAACACAGAAGAATTCCATCTGACAAATCTGGCATAGGCTTTGAAAAGGAAAAGTATTTTAAACCATCATTTTCTAACTCTTATTCAACCTTCTTTAACTTTTGTGGCAAATCTAGACACTTATCCTTAGGGTGTCAACACAAAAGAAACACAAAGGTAGAAAAAGGCCATTGGGACTAACATAAAAGGACCCAAGAGTGTTTGGGTACCAAAATCTTAAATTATTCCTGTTGTAGATATCCTTAATAGGAAGAAGGAAAGGTTCATTCTGGTACCTGAATAGTGGATGCTCACGTCACATGACGGGAGAAAAGTCTATGTTCCTAGACCTATAAGCACATGAAGGAATTGTTTCATTTGAAGGAAATGGAAAAGAAAAAAATCACTGGTATAGATAAAGTAGGTAAGCCACCTTTTCCTACTATTGATAATATGCTATGTGTTGAAGGTCTAAAGTACAACCTACTTAGCATAAGTCAATTTTGTGATAGTGGGTTTATCATCTCCTTCAACAAAGAGTCATGCATAGTCAGGTGAAATGATGAGTCTATCCTTTTTACTGCTAAGAGACATAACAATCTTTATAAGATTGAGCTTGAGGATTTAAACAAACAAAATGTAACTTGTTTAATGACCAAAGAAGATGAAAGATGGATTTAGCATAAAAAGCTTGGGCACATCAATTTGAAACATATTTCAAAATTATACAAAAAGTGTTTAGTAAAGGGATTGCCTGAGATTTCATGGAGAACTCATCTTCTTTGCGAGGCATGTTAGAAAGGCAAACAAGTTAAAACCTCTTTTAAATCTAAAAATGTTGTTTCCATTTCTGACGGTCCCACAAAAACTCTTAGTCTTAGGGGCAAAAAGTATGGATTTGTTATTATGGACGACTATTCTAAATTTACATGGGTATACTTCTTAACCCTCAAACATGAGTCTTTCAATGTGTTTGAAATATTCTGTAAGCGTGTTCGAAATGAAAAAAGTTTTTGTATTATTGCCATTAGAAGTGACCATGGAACTGAATTTGACAATGCTCAGTTCAAATTCTTTTGGGAAAAGAATGGTATTTTTCACAACTTTTCCTTACCAAGAACACCTCAACAAAATGGGGTAATTGAATGGAAAAACAAAACTCTTCAAGAGATGGCTAGAACCATGCTTTGTGAAAATGTAATTCCTAAGTATTTCTAGGCAGAAGCTGTAAACACAGCATGTTATATTCAAAACAAAATATTAATCGGGCCATTAATAAACAAGACTCCTTATTAACCGTGGAGAGGAAGAAGACCCAACATTTCCTATTTTCATTCTTTTGGATGTGAGTGTTATATTCTCAATAATAGAGATCAACTTGGAAAGTTTGAATCTAATGTTGATAAAGGAATCTTCTTAGGATATTCTAATACATCAAAAGCATATAGAGTTTTTAACTCCAGAACTTCTATTGTTGAAGAATCTATTCATGTTAAATTCAATGATACAATAACCCCTGATAGGAGACTATCATATCTTAAAGATGGTCTTGCAGATTTACAGATGGGTTAGTCTGATCCCGTAATAGGAGATGAAGCAAAGCCATCAGAAGATGCTCCACAACAACAATAGACTGACAATCAGACCAAGCAACCTCACAAAGATTGGAAATCTGTAACATATCGTCAACAAGATCAAATTATTGGAGAACAAACCAAAGGAGTTAAGACAAGATCATCTTTCAAAAATCAAGCATCATATGCTCTTGATTTAGAAATAGAGCCAAAAATTATAGAAGAAGTGCTCACAGACAATGATTGGATCATAGCCATGGAAGAAGAACTACATCAATTCACTAGAAATGATGTATGGACTCTTGTTCCCAAACCTGAGCATGAAAGCATTATTGAAACAAGATGGGTATTTCGTCACAAGCTTCATGAAAATGGTAAAGTAATAAGAAAGAAAGCAAGGTTAGTAGCACAAGGGTACAATCAGCTAGAAGGTATGACTTTACTGAAACATTTGCACTTGTAGCTAAACTAAAAGCCATCAGAATTATGCTTGCCTTTATTGCTCATAAAAACATTAAGCTTTTTCAAATGGATGTTAAGAATGCCTTCTTAAATGGTTGTATTGCAGAAGAAGTCTATGTTAAACAACCTCTTTGAAGATCCAACTCTTACAGACCATGTTTTTAAACTTAAAAGGGCTTTGTATGGTCTTAAGCAAGCATCTCGTGCTTTGACAGACTAAAAAGTTTCTTTATTGCAAATGGTTTTTTGAGAGGCAAAGTAGACTCAACCTTATTTAGAAAAGAATCCAACAAAGATTTCACTATAGTTCAAATATATATAGATGATATATTTTTTAGAGCTACTAATGAATCTTTGTGCAAGGACTTTTCTGTTTTAATGCAAAGTGAGTTTGAAATTAGCATGATGGGAGAGCTAAAGTTCTTTCTCGGTTCGCAAGTTAAACAAGAAAAAGAAGGTATATATATCCATCAATATAAATATACTAAAGAACTATTCAAAAAATACAAGATGGATGAATCTAAGCTTATGAGTACGCCTGTGCATCCGTTTGTTGCTATGACAAAGGACGAAGTAGGTAAACTTGTAAATCAGACTGTTTATAGAGGCACGATTGGCTCGCTACAAGTAGACCTGATATAATGCATAGTGTTTGCTTATGTGCTTGATATCAATCTAATCCTAGAGAATCACATCTAAAAGGTGTAAAAAGGATTTTTAGATATTTAGTTGGTATCTCTAACCTAAGTTTATTTTATGAGAAAAATAAAGATTTTGGGTTAGTAGGCTATTGTGATGCAGACTATGCTAGTGGCAAAATTGAAAGAAAAAGTACAAGTGGTGGATGTCACTTCATCGGACCATGTCTTATTTCCTGGGCTAGCAAAAAGCAAAACTCAATTGCTCTATCAACTGTTGAAGCATAATATGTGTTAGTTGTTAGTTGTTGTTCACAACTGTTGTGGGTAAAATATCAACTTGAATATTACTCTAGTTTTGAACATAATATTCTAGTATTTTGTGATAATACTAGTGCAGTCAATTTCTCTAAAAATCCCATTCAGCATTCTAAAGCAAAACATATAGAAATAAGACATTATTCTATTCATGATTATGTACAAAAAGATGTTTTTGATATCAAGTTTATTGATACAGACCATCAATGAGCTGATATCTTTACAAAAGCTCTTCTTAAAGAACGTTTTAATTTCATAAGAGAAAACTTGCATATGAAAATCTTACATGATTAATTCGTCTTATTTGCATCGTCTTATGTATATTTATTTGCATCGTCTTATACCTATTATTTCGCATTATTTTATGTATCATCTTAGTTACTTATTTATATCTTTTATTAACATGTGCGCCCTGTGTAAAGGATTTTTCTTTTGACCTTTGATTAATCTCCTTATCAAATAACCCCCAATGTGCACTGCTTTTCTCTACTCCATCAAGTCACATCCTTTTAGTGTTGTCAATTTTTCAAATATTCAAAATAACTGCCTCCTTTAAACTCTTTTTACCTTTTCTGAAAAACCTACCTTCTCGTCTTCTCTGTCATACTCTTTCTTTCTCTCTCTTAGACACTCAGAGATCTAGTGAACGTTCATCCATGGCTGCCTAAAAAACAACTTGCTCTTATGGAAAGATTTCCTGAAAGTGATTTTGTGCCTAGAAAGTGGGTAAACCTAAAGAATCTGGAAGACGAAGGCTTTCCCATAACACTCTACATCAAGAACGTAGGATGGGAAGCATATGTGTAGCACAAGACCTATGGGTACCATGCCCTTTATGTGTACTTCTGGGCATCAACATCTGAAGTAAATGGAACCATCACCGGAACCGTTGACAACCGATCTATCATCATCCCTCCATAGACATAATTGCAGCAGCGTCTGACTGCAAGGAAGAAGGATACCTGTTCTCAGAAGATTGGGAAAGGGTTATAATTGCTGATACTGTAGATTTAACCCTTTATGGAAGACCCAAGCCTCAAACTGATAACAGAGATGCTTTGAAGAGGTTTCAATATGCATCAAACATGAAAAGAGATTACAGACTTCTGCACAATCTTTTGCTCCATATCATCATGCCAAGGAAAAGGTCCAAGGACAACATCTTCTCGTGTGACCCATTTTGCTTGTACAGAATGCTCACTGGATAGAAAGTAAACCTTCCTACATTCATCCTGGACCATTGGAAATCCTGCCTCATCAAGTCTAGGGAAAGTTCGAAAGAAAAGATAAGGTATCCCATTCCTTATATTATGCTATTTACTGAAATTTTGAGAATAGATGGTGTCAATGAAATTGGCTGGGAAAGAAAGAAATCAGGTTCTAAGATTAATATGTCTTTCATCAAGAAGATGAGGATAGCACACTTGTTTCTTTGATCTGTTGCCAAACATCCAGAGCTGGCGGTGATTAAAGAGGAAGCTGCTACTGACTCAATAGGTATTGCCTGTAGAGTAGGATTGTCTAGCTTAAATTCACCCAACAGACGCAAGCTCAATAGACTCAATCCCAAACACAGCCCAAACAAACCAAACCTCTTAAACCCAAACTTCCCATCAAAAAAGCCATCTTATCCTGAACCTAAGTCCAAACCTCAAACACCAGACCAACCCTCATCTTCCCCATACAAAAGACAAAGACCTTTCATCATTTGTCTTAAACCCAAACCTGTCCCTAAACCTGATCAAGACAATACCACCTTCATTAAAGATTTAATAGTACCAAAAGACCAAACCATTTTTGAGCCTTTTGTTGAAAAACAAGTGCTGTTTGCTGATGTTGCTGGAGAAATTGAATATGTGTCTGAAGAAGTGTCTCCTAAGCAAGATACCAAGAGATTACAAAGATTGAAGAAAATAAGCCAGCCTAAGACCAAAGCTGCAAAAGTAAAGCAACTTAAGAAAGCCAAAGCCCAGTCTAAGCAAGCAGAGAAAAGGAAAAAAAGGAAAAGAAGAAAAATTAGCAACAGTAGAAGAACAAATAGAAGAAGTAGTACTCCAATTCGTAATTGAACACTCATTGCAAGATGTGGCTTAGGAGCACGATGCATATAGTCAGGAAGAAACTATTGCTGCTTCAAAAGGTAAACTACAAAGATCCCTTATATGGGAAGTTCCTTTTATTGTGATTGTTTCTCAAGATTTTCAAGCATAACAATTGATCTTATGGAAAGACCAAGTAATGTACAGTTTGAAAGGATTGTTACACATCTTATGCCAGAGTCTGATGCTACACAGACTAAAGATCACGCTAAGGCTTCATTGTCTAGTGGTATGGTTGAACCAATGGTTGAAGAAGTTGATCCTGACATGTTCAGATCAGAGATGCCTCCCTCAGAAAGACTTAGGCCCAAAACTAAGTCTTATGAAAAATAAGAACAAAGGAGAACCAAGAAATCCAAGGAGCATCAACCTCCAGAACCTTTCAATCCCAAAATCCTTCAGGTGCTAATAGACTATGAATTTGGCGAAGTGAACAATCCCAAGATGTGGAGGAACATCATAGATGAAGAGTGGCCTTTGCTGGTATGACATGGCTATGTGGAGAAGATGGTGGAACAAGGCAAAACAACTCCTGCATTATCATATGAACCACACATTAAGCCATATGTCTGGGAGCTAGGGTACAACAGCAAATTAGACGTTTTGATATTTGTTTATCCACCTTCCACCAGGACAAAGTTCCCTCCAGGCTACGAAGTATGGAGACAAAGAGGACTTCATTGCCATATTTCTCACCTTCTCAAATGCAACTACTCTAAATATTTGATCATGTGCAGAACATACAACTATAAGCCCAAAATTTTTTACCTGTTCTACCATGGCAAAGTCAAAACATATCCGCGTGCTATTCGGCCAGAAGACAGCCTAGATTTTGATAAATGGAGTCTTGGTGATGATGATTGGGAGCTTGGTAGAGTCATGTATAATTTTCTCCAGAAGAGGATGAAAATCACGCTTCGCAAGGCTTTTTTTGAGAAAAGATGTGTAGACTGTGAAGTTGGCATTCCAACTTTCATGGGAGGAAAAGTGAGGATCTTACTCAAACCATAGACCATTTTCAAGATATGCTGTCAAAATAAATACTAATGTAGAAACTTGTCTATGGGCAAAGGCAAAAAGCCAAACTTCAAAAAAGACCTAAGAAGACATTTGATGATAAGACGAAGAGCCCTTTCCCCTCTACAACTTGTCGTATTTAAAGGGAAAGAAATTTTATGAAGCTCAGACTGTCAGAGGCTTTAAGATCATGTTAAAGCTCTAAGGAACTTTTTTGGCCTTACTGCTGAAGAAAAGAACACTCTTAGTCACTAAGTAGCTATCCATTCAATTGGTCACTGGACTCAAATTACCCTTGCACCTTCTTCATCTGACTCTATGTCCACCAATTAACTTTCTTTTCATTCCCCCAAAACCTATGTTTTCTTTTCCACCATTGGAACCACATTTGAAGTCTTCTTATCTATTGGTCATTTCTAGTTCTGTAGACCACTTGTTCCATATGTGTTTAATCTCTATTTTATAGAAGAACTAGTGGACGAAGTAGAAGTAGGCCTTTCATCTTCTAAAAACCTTCCAGACGTTCGTTAAGAAGTCACTGAACTGAAGCAAATTGTTCAGCGTCTAGAAGCTGCACTTATCCGTGAAAGCAAGAAGCGGAAATGAGCTAAAGCTTTGCTCACTATTAAGACAAAGGATGAATCTATGACCCTCATTATATTTTGATAATAATAACAGTCTTATGCTTAATTGTCTGATCTCACATTATCACATATTTTCGCTATCGTCTTATTATGTGTACTATGTATGCATCTTAACTTCCCAAGATGATATATGTGTGTGTGTGTGTGTGTGCTACACTTGTCTTTTTATAGTTATGGTATTCGAGAACCTTTTTGTTTCCTATGAAAAGCGCACGCTCTCTCAAAAAATAAGATATCTACGTATCTATCCTCGATAAGAGTCAACTTTACGCTTAAAAGTAGGAACTTGAGTACAGAGGTTATAACACTCCTTTAATTTTAAATATAATTCATATTAATTTAATTATTACTTTAAGTTGATGAAAATGTGAGTAATTTTTATTTTTTTTAGAATAGAAAAACAGAATTTAGAAATAGAAATGAAATGATAAAAACTGCTTATGTATATATATATCCAACTGTACATCATGGTTTGAGTAATACATAATAGTCAAAGAGAAAACAAAAGTACATCAAAAGACATATACTACCTAACCCAATATATACATAAAAAAAAAGGATCCTATACAGAGCAGTATTTATCTACCCTATTACTTAAGAAAATATTATAAACTAGGTCTTTAAATCTAGAGAAGTATCCTCTGGCTCTTCCTCAGCATCATCAGGCATTGTTATCATCTTCAGTAATCTCGATTCAACATGCATAACAAAAATAATGGAGTGAGGTGATTTGTTCTAAACCACTGTCACATGTATGGTAGGAATTTAAATACAATTAATGAAGGGAACCTAGGGTTTATTTTAAGTTATACTACACTACCCTTGACTTGGTATGGATCTATACTTCCCATCAGTGAGTAATAGTTCTTAACAGAACCTGGGAAGTGACTGGAGTACATATACCTCATCAACATCATCACATGGTACAGTCCTCATCATTAATGAGGAACAAATATCAGTCAGGACGTCCATTTATAGAGGTATACTCTCAAACCAATCCCGGAATGTTGAGCAGTTGTCGGGGTTATCGAGCTTGGTCAGGTGAATATCCCAGCTCACGGGCGCTACCCTGGCTATTAGGACTTTCACCACTCGATGCCTACCCTTGAGACCTCCCAAATGGGTCCCTGCCTTTCATTCCTCAACGTACTAAACTGTAGCTTCCCTAACAAGGTGTCATGCCACTGCATGCCCCTTGCTTTACATTACTCACTAATCTATTAATTTCTAAAGGTTCACTTTGGTCTCAACTATTTGAGCACCAGTATAATTTCTACTAGTCTCAACTATTTGAGCACCAGTATAATTTCTACTAATATCTCTGCCTTATATTACAGAGATTTGATCCATATATATCATTCACATAATTCATAATTCAAATTAAAGCACATAAGTAATAATTCAATAAAATAAAGATATACAAATTAAAACAAAGACTGATAATTAAGAAATAAATCATAGAATGGTCAAAAAAATTCATAAAAATAATTTTTAAACTTAGAAAAATAATTAGAATTTTATCATAAATTTTTAGAATTTTTTCAAAAATTTTTGAAATTTAGTATTTCTAAGAAAATGTGGCCACAAACACTTATAGAGCATAATTAGAAGTACTACATAAGCTTTAAAATTTATGAAATTTTTACAGATGGTCTATTAGTGTGTCTAGACCTTACTTGAACGATAAGAACTTAAACTGAAATTTCTATAGTAGTTTTCTAAAAATAAATTGATAAATAGCTCATAAAATAATTTCTATCTTTAGTTTCATATTATGAGATTTATGGTTTATTTCTTCTACTATTTTTGCTAAACTAATTGAGTATTACTAAAATTTGATAATTTAATAATTTAATTATTTATTATAATAGCTAAAAATATTTTTTCTAAATTTGGGCAATATAACAGCTTAGTAATTCTACTATAATTGTTTGAACTCGAGCAGTATAACAACTAAATAATTATACTATAGTTGTCTAAATTTGAACAGCATAACTACTTAATAAGAGTATTTTAATTATCTAAAATTGAGCAGAGTAACATCTTAGCAAATGCTTTTCAATTTTCTAAAAAAATTGAGCAGAGTAACAGCTTAGCAAGTGCATTTTAATTTTCTAAAATTGAACAGAGTAACAGCCTGTTATAATTTAATAATTTAAATTTGAGCAAAATAATAGCTTGTAAAAATTAAAGTTTAACATTAAACAATATAACAATAATATTAATAATAAAACTAAAGCCTAAACGGGTTTAGGGGAAAAACCCTTCCTACCAACATGCAAAGTAATTGAAATTTAGAACCAACCCCACTCCCCCCATTACCTCAAAGAGTTGGTGAAGTTGTTGGTGCAGAGCTCCTAAGAAGAGGATTTTTACTAGTTATTGGAAAACTAGTAGAATTTTAGCATACAACAAAGTAAAAGAAATTTTTTCTAAAGAGAGAGGAATTCTCTATGAAGACTCATGGTGATTTTAGGAGAAGAAGAATGAGAATTTCAGTTCAAGGTCATAGCTATTTATAGAAAAAAAAAATTGGCTTAGGTGTCCAAGGAGTTATGTCACCCATGATGGCAAAATTTCAATTTTTATTTTTTTTATTAGGGACACATATTCATATAGGGGATGAATCACCCCTTGCTAGAGCTGGTACGTGGGATAGCAGCTGTCCCAAATATTTTCCAGTGTAAATTTTACCTGTAATTAGATTAGTCGGTACCGATAAAATCGCATAAACTTGAAAAAATTAACCTTTAATACAAAAATAATTAATTTAGATATAAATATGAACAAATGTAATATTTTTCATCAAAAATAATTTCTAAAAATAAATTTTAATTTTTTTCGAATTATAAATATATATATTATATATTTTAAGTTTAGAAAATTCATATTAAATTCATTTTAATTCAATAAATGCTCAAATTTTTATGAAAATTTTAAAATTACATATTTTACCTAGAAATGTACTAAAAATATCATTTTCATCATTTTTGGATGTCAAACCAATATTGAGTTGGTTATCTGACAACTAGGGGTATTTTGGTCATGTTGTATAGGAATTTTAGAAAATTTCCAGAAAATTTCCAAAATTATATTTTAATACATATGACATGATTTTAAACTCAATTTGACATTTTAATATCAATTGAATCTTTTTCTCATGTCAGCCCTTAATATTGATAAATAAGGACAAAATCGTCATTTTCTAATTTCTCCGGGCTTCAACTTGGAAAAATTATTGAAAATCACGATTAGATAGTTTTCAATATTCTGAGTTTAACTGTGGGGATCAGAATTTTTAGATTCCTTCCCGATTTTTCAGAATTAAATATATAGAATAAATAAATAAATAAAACAATTAATTAAATAAAAGTGAGGGTGTTACAGAGGTCAGTATAGAAAACAGATATGCCCATTACAACAAGATTGAGTATGAAAAAGGCTAGATAAACAGACTGCTTTATCTTATTAGAGTGAATGGTTGGTGAAAGGCATTAAATGTTGTATTTAATTCTCCAACGACTCTTTTATGCTTTTACAATGCCAGACGAAGGATGTCTCCAAAGACACTCACAACGGATACTTTTGGGAGAGCCTTATAAATAGAGGAATAGATCATTGTTACTAGTGCGAAACTCTTGAAAATTTCTCTCTTTCGATGTATAATTTCTAAATCTATCTTTGCTTGTAAAACTTTTTTGAACTTCATAGTATATTCATCTGATAAGACGTTAGCTTAAGTGTGACAACTTACTTTTAACCATTTCTCTGTGATATTGGTGAAAAGCTTGAAGAGGCTTGAATAAAGAATGCTTGCAACTGATTTAAGTTATAGTGGGACTTGGTTGATTGCCAAGAACTGGACGTAGTCTCTAGGGTGAGACGAACTAGTATAAATCTTTGTGTCTCTCTCGCTTATAGATTTTCTTTGGTTTTTGAAAATACCTTTCAAAAGTTTTTTTATCCTTCAGACAAATAGCTTTTCTAAAAAGGTTTTGCAGAAAATTTTAAATAACACAATTCAACCACCCTTGTGTTATTTTCATGTTTTACAGCTTGGTATCAGAGCTCAGCCTCTAAGGGTTGGGCACTTTTACAAGTGATAGAGGAAAGATCCTTATGGAAAACCTTAAAGGATAGTTCATTCCTGATGAAGCCTCGTTGTCAAGGTCTTCAGCCTTCAATGAAGAAGATTTTGCCTATTGGAGAGACAAAATGGAGATGTACATCAAGTCCACTAACTATAGTATCTGGAGAATCATGACACATGGAGATCTCATTGTGACAAAACTAGAAAGTGAATACAACCAAGACGAATTCAACATGCTTCAACAGAATGCAAAAGCAAGGTATATTATAACTTGTGCCTTATCTAAAACCGAATATAACAAATTTTGTAGCTATAAATTAGTAAAGGAAATATGGAATGCTATACACGTAACATATGAAGGTACTGAAGATGTTCGCTTGAGAAGAGTGGCAACTCTTCAAAGACATTATGAGATGTTCACCATGAAGGAGATAGAAACCATTGATGAAATGTTTGGAAGATTTCAAATAATTCTCAATGGACTTCAGAGTCTTAGTGTTAAGTTTACTAATGCTCAAAACAATCTCAAGATTTTGGACGGCCTTCCAAAGGTTTGGGAACCTAAGGCTACAGCCATAGTTGAAGCTAGAGATATGAAGACCCTAACTCTTGATGAGTTGATAGGAGCTATGAGAGTTCATGAGGTCCATCTTTTAAAAGAGATAAGATCAAAAACAACGACTCTATAGCTTTAAAGATTGGAGAAACCAGTCAGAAAGCAGACAAAAGGATAGAGACAAAAAGAAGGACAAAGCCTTAAAGGTTTAGTCTGATGAGTCAGAGAGCTCAAACGAAAGCTTAAGCTCCTCTATAGAAGATGAGATCTCCCTTACTACCAAAAAGTTCAAAAGATGCTCAAGAAGAAAGGGAGATTCAAGCACTCTTCCAGAAAAAAGGTGGAACACAAAGCAAAAGAACAAGAAAAAGAATCTTCAAGCAACTTGGGAAGATCTAGACAACAACAATAGCAGCTCAGACAAGGAGAAAGCAAACATTTTCCTCATGGCAAATACTAAAGAAGCAGTACCTAAGATATCCTTAATAGGAAAAAGGAGGGATTCATTTTCGTACCTGGATAGTGGATGCTCACATCACATGACGAGGGAAATGTCTATGTTCCTAGACCTCCAACCACATGAAGGAACTATATCGTTTGGAGGAAATGGAAAAGGTAAAATCACTGGCATAGGTAAAGTGGGTAAGCCACCTCTTCCTATTATAGATAATGTGTTATATGTTGAAGGACTGAAGTATAACCTACTTAGCATAAGTCAATTTTGTGATAGTGGGTTCATTGTCTCCTTCAACAAGGAATCATGCATAGTCAAAAGAAATGATGAATCTATTATTTTTACTGCTAAAAGACACAACAATTTGTACAAGATTGAGTTTGAGGATCTAAACAAACAAAATTGTTACATGTTTAATGACCAAAGAAGATGAAAGATGGATTTGGCATAAAATGCTTGGGCACATAATTTGAAACATATTTCAAAATTACATAAAAAGGGCTTGGTGAAAGGATTGCTCAAGATTGCTTGGAAAACTCATTGTCTTTGTGAAGCATATCATAAAGGGAAACAAACTGAAACTTCTTTTAAATCTAAAAATGTTGTCTCCAATTCTAGACCTTTGGAATTGTTACATATGGATGTGTTTGGTCCCACAAAGACTCTTAGTCTTAGCGGCAAAAAGTATGGATTTGTCAACATAGATGACTATTCTAGATATACATAAGTTTACTTCCTAACTCACAAACACGAGTTTTTTTATGTGTTTGAAATATTCTGTAAACGTGTTCAAAACGAAAAAGGCTTTTATATAACTATAATCAGAAGTGACCATGGAACTAAATTTGATAATGCCAGGTTCAAGTTCTTTTGTGAAAAGAATGGCATTTTCCACAACTTTTCTTCACCAAGAACACCTCAACAAAATGGGGTAGTCAAAAGGAAAAACAAAACTTTTCAAGAGATGGCCAGAACCATGCTTTGTGAAAATTTAATTCCTAAGTACTTTTGGGCAGAAGATATAAATACAACATGTTATGTTCAAAACAAAATATTGATTAGCCAATTAATAAATAAGACTTTTTATGAATTGTGGAAGGCAGAAGACCCAACATCTCATACTTTCATCCCTTTGGATGTAAGTGTTACATTCTTAACTCTAGAGATCAATTAGGAAAATTTGACTCTAAGGTTGGTAAAGGTATCTTTTTGGGCTATTCGAATACATCCAAAGCTTATCGAGTATTTAATTCCAGAACTTCTGTTGTTGAAGAATTTATTCATGTTAAATTCAATGATACACTAACCCCTGACAAGAGACTATAAGACCTTGAAGATGATCTTGTAGACATAGCGTCTGTTTATGTGCTAGATTTTAGTCTAATCCTAGAGAATTGTACTTGAAAGCTGTTAAAAGAATCTTCAGATATCTAGTTGGTACCTCTAACCTATCTTTATTCTATAAAAAAAAATAAAGATTTCAGGTTAGTAGGATACTGTGATGCAGACTATGTTGGTGACATAATTGAAAGAAAAAGTACAAGTGGTGGATGTCACTTCATCGGACCATGTCTTATATCCTGGACCAGCAAGAAACAAAACTCAATTGCTCTTTCAACTGCTGAAGCTAAATGTGTGTCAATCGCTAGTTGTTGTTCTCAACTCCTTTAGGTAAAATATCAACTTGAAGATTACTCTAGTTTTGAGCATAACATTCCAGTGTTATGTGACAATACTAGTACAATCAATTTATCAAAAAACCCTATTCAGCATTCTAAGGCAAAGCATATAGAAATAAGACATCATTTTAGATGTGATTATGTTCAAAAATGTGTTTTTGATATTAAATTCATTGATACAGACCATCAATAGGTTGATATCTTTACAAAGGCTTTACCAAAAGAACGCTTTAATTTTATATTATAAAAATTGCACCTGAAGGTCTTGCATAATTAGAATGTCTTGCATATATCATCTTATGATCTATCGTCTTATCGTTACTTCGTCTTACTAACATGTGTGCTTCAATATGTGAAAATGTGATTATTATCTGACTTTACCATTTGTTGTTTTAATATTAATTCTCATCGATAATCCCCCCAAGAAACATGCACCGCTTTTCCTTGCCACATCTGTCTCATTAAATGCACGTCCTTTCTATACTATCAAACCTTTCAAATATTTGAAAATAATCGCCTATTCTCTTCACACTCTTAGAAACCCTTTTATACTATCAGTCTCTTTCTCTCACACTTAAACCCTCTAACCTCTCAAAAACTTGCATTCATAGCCGTTCCAAGACAGCTTGCCCCCATGGAAAGATTTCCCGAAAGTGACTTCGTGGCTGACAAATGGGTTAATCTGAAGAAACTAGAGGATGAAGGTTTTCCTTTGACCTTCTTCATTAGAGACATTGGATGGGAGTCCTTTGTACAGAGGATATCACATTGGTACCATGCACCTTATGCCTACTTCTGGGCTTCTACGTCTAAAGTTGATGGGACCATCACTAGGTTTGTGGACAACTAGATTATAGTTATCTCCATTGATACCAGTGCAGCAGCGTCTAGCTACAAAGAAGAAGGCGACGTCTTCACTGAAGACTGGGAAAGGGTTATCACCCCAGAAACCATTGACTTGGCTTTCTATGGGCATCCCAGATCCCAAATGAACAAGAAAGATGATTTAAAGAAATTTCTATACTCTTCTAACATGAAAGGGGAATGTAGATTGCTTCACTACATCTTGCTATACATTATCCTACCTTGCAAGGGCTCGAAGGATAATGTATCTTCTATGGATAGATTTTGTTTGTACAAGGAGAACCTCCCTGCTCGCGTTTTGGAAAGCTAGAGGTCATGCCTCACCAAATCCAAGGAGAGCTTAAAAAGAAAACAAAGGTACTCGATTCCTTACGCCATGCTCTTTACTAAGATTATCAAACAAGTTGGTGTAAATGAATCTGGCTAGGAGAAGAAAAGGTAGGGTTCGGAGATCGACGTATCCATTATAAGGAAAATGAGGATAGCCCATCTATTTCCTGGATATGTTGCCAAGCATCAAGAACTGGCAATGATCGAGGAAGAACCTATAGGTGATATAGTAGGAGTTGCATCAAAACAACCAGTGCCACTTCCTGTTGCCACTGAAGAGTTTACCCTAGCAGACCAACCGAAAAAGTCTCACAAGCTTAAGAAGATCAGCCAGCCCAAAACAAAGGCAGAAGAAGTAAGGCGGCTAAAAAGAGCCAAGGCCCAATCAAAAAGGGCTACGAAAAAGAAGAAAGAAGAAGAAGAGAAGCTAGCTACTCAAGAGGAGGACCAGATTGAGGAGGTAATGCTTCAATCTATCATTGAGCACTTGTTACAAATAATCCCTAAGGAGCTTGATGAAAAAGAATTATTCAATCAAGAAGACATTAGTGCTGCCTCTAGTGGGAGATTGCTAACATCCCTTCAATGACAAGTACCTCAATCTATATCTATATCATAAGTCTTCCAGTGTCTTACAACGATCTCACGGGCAGACCAAAAAATGATCAGTCAACCAGTTGTTTGCCAGAAGCTAAAGACTCTTTGTCTAGAGGTTTGATGGAACCTATGATCAACGAAGCCTCTCCTAATCTTTACCGATCAGAGACTTCACCCTCTGAATGCCTTTGACAAGACATTACTTAATATGAATATCTAGAGTCTCGAAGCGTCAACAAATCAGTAGAATATGAGCTGCCAGAACCATTTGACCCAGAGATTCTTCAAGCCTTGATCGATTATGAACTGGGTGAAGTCAACAATTCAAAAATGTGGAGAATGATTGTTGAAGAAGAATGGTCTTTGTTGGTGCGCTTGGGTATGCGGAGAAAATGGTAGACAATGAAGACGCAACCCCAGCTTTCTCCTATGAGCCCCACATCACTCCATATGTCTGGGAGGAAGGGTACAGCACAAAGTCTAACGCGCCCATCTTCGTCTACCCTCCTTCTGCCAAAACCAGATTCCCCATTGGATATGAAGTATGGAGACAAAGGGGACTTCTCTGCCACACCTCCCCGTTCATGATCAAATGTAATTACTTTGAGTACCTGATCATGTCCAGAATGTACAACTACAAGCCAAAGATCATCTACCTTTTCTGCCATGCAAAGGTCAAAACCTATCTTCTCGCCATTCGCCTTAAAGTCAGTCCAGATTTTGAAGAATAGAGCATTAGTGATGACGATTGGGAACTAGGGAGGGTGATGTATAACTTCCTTAAGGAAAAGATGCAGATCTCGCTTCAACATGTAATCTGCAAGAGAAGGTGTCAATACCTTGAGCTAGGATTGCCTAGACTCATAGCAAGAAGAATGTCGCTTCTGTTAAAGCTATAGACAACCTTTTGCATCTGCTGCCAAAAGAAATTCAATTATCAAAATCTATCCATAGGGAAAGGTAAAGAACCTAAATTCAGACACGACCCTAAGAGACATCTGATAATCAAAAAGAGATCTCTCTCCCCTGCTTAGCTAGCTATACTAAAAAGGAAAAAGACTCTATGAAGCATAAACCGAAAAAAGCTTCAAGATCATGTAGATGCATTCAAGCATTTTTCGGGTCTAACTGCTGAGGAGAAGACCACCTTGAATCACTAAGCCGCTATATGCCCCATCGGCCACTGGGTGCAAGTCTTTCTAGCTCCCTCTTCATCTGATCCCCACCCCACTCAGCTTATCCTGAACCGTTCACACACCTATGTGTTCTTCTCAACAAATGGAAACACTTTTGAAGTTTTCCTGCCTATTGGACATTTTTGGTTCTGTGGCCCTCCTGTCCCCTATGTCTTCAATCTTTGTTTTGTAGAGGAACCTACAAAAGACCCTTTAGTCATTCGTCAAGAGGTAAAAGACAAAAGCAAACTGTTAATGTCTGGAGGTTGCACTTATCAAGGAAAGCAGGAAGGGAAAGCATGCGGAAGCACTACTTACAAAATTGGCAAAATGCTTCAAAGGCGAGCTAAGCACATCAACCACACTCTTAGATTTTGAATCTTTTGATTGATGATAACAAAAGAGGGAGAAAACAGAGAAAATAGGAGAACACAAGAGACCATAAGGGGAGCAAAGTTGTAGGGGGAGTATCTCTTATCACTTTCTTTATTATTACAAACTATTTGGCTACTTTAGTTACAATCAGTATTCAATGAATATTCAGTGTACTCTGATTTTTTTCTTCGCTTAATGCATGATATTACGTTTGCCTAATAAGTGTATCTGTGATCACTAAAAAGTCTTTACATGAAAAATGTTGCCTGTTAAAACTTAAGTCTTAAAACTACTTTTAAGAAACAAAGATGTTTGTCATCATAAAAAAGGAAGAGATTGTTAAGACAAAGGACAAATCTATGACCCTCATTGTATTTTAACAATAACAAACAGTTTTATACTTAATCATCTGATCACATGTTCTCACATATTTTCGCTATCGTCTTCTTATGTGAACTATGTATACATCTTAACTTCCCAAGATGACATATATGTGTGTGTGTGTGTGTGTGTGTGTATGTGTGCTAAACTTGTCTTTTTATAGCTATGGTATTGGAGAACCTTTTCATTTCCCTTGAAAAGCGTACGCTCTCACCAAAAAAGAAGACGTCTACATACCTATCCTCCATAAGAGTCAACTTTAAGCTTAAAAGTAAGAACTTGAGTATAGATGACAGTACGGAAAGCAGATATGCCCACTACAACAAGATTAAGTACGAGAAAGGCTAGATAAGCATATGCTTTATCTTATCAGAGTGACTTGTTGGTGAAAGGCATTAAATGTTACATTTAATACTCCAAGGACTCTTTTCTGCTTTTACAACACCAAACGAAGGATGTCTCCAAAGACACTTACAATGGAAATTTTTGGGAGATCACTATAAATAAAGGAAGAGATCATTGTTACTAGTGCGGAACACTTGAAAAATTCTCTCTTTCGATTTGTAATTTCTGAATATATCTTTGCTTGTAACACCTTTCTGAACTTTATAGTGTATTCTTCTAATAAGACGTTAGCTTAAGTGTGACAAATTACTCTTGACCATTTCGCTGTGAAATTGGTGAAAAGCCTAAAGAGGCTTGGATAAAAGAATACTTGGGTATTTTGCGTGGAGAGGGAAGTGAAAGACTACTTGGGTTGAGCCTGAAAAGGCTTGGATAAAAGAATACTTGTAACTGGTTTAAGTTACATCAAGTGAATTAAAATAAAACAACTATCCAAAAGAATCATCCTAAAAAGGAGAATGTGATCCATCACATTTAGTTATCCTCAACCAATAGCCCTGCCATCAACTCTGTGCAGCTATATCCACTAAAGCCTCGTCATCTACTCCCACGTCAACGACATGATCATCACAGTCAAACAACAACAACAACACAACAAGGCAAGGCTAAGCTTACTTAAAACAACATAATGTATAAACAAAAGAAATAGCTAACCGCAATACCGTACTTATTCATCAAAGAAGGAATATACACATCAATCACTATGATTTTACATTGTCATTTACAAACATACATAAGGCTTCACAAACAATCCCATGATGCGTGACCACATTATAAATCAATTACACTAACCACCATGCTGAGGCATGACGATACTATTCTCGAGAGATTTACAACAATTTGGGTGATCAACCAAGTCTCATCCCCTAACATGGCATTAACAACAATGTGGCACGTGTCATTCGCCATTCAAGGATTGCCAAACCCTGATCTACGGATAAGATTATATGATCTATCAGGATTACGTGTATGTGGGTGGTGGCTCACCACGACTCAAGGTTTGCACTACCTTGGCCCCTTATGGAATTGCCTATCCATTTATCCCCGAAGGCCCATTGACAGCGATCCACATCTTATCTAGCACTAGGTTGGGGCCTTGTCTGAGCCATCTGCTCTAGTTTGCCAACCAACTTACGTGCCTGCTCGTATCAAGGCATGAGGTCCATCATCAGCTACCTCAGCTGCCAACATATGCATGAAATGCATGTACACACCAATATACCATCACCTCAATATCAACAAGTCAACAAGATCTAACAACAACACCATGTGGGCTCAATTAGCACCACACATGGTCAACAGGCACTAACAACCCCATATAAGCTTAATTCAACACCTTACATGGTAAATAGGCAAGGCCTTATCTAAGTAGCTTATATCCCATTAGAATCTCAACACTTTATTTACAACAAGTGGAGGTCTTATCTAAGCAACCACTCCAACTACATACTTAACATTTACAACAAAACTCGTGCCAAGAATCCTCTTCAAAACAATTTAAACACAAATTTAAAAGTCAACTAGGGTAACAAACTACCTAACCAACTCGCTCAGTGACCCATATATTCACTCAGGGAAGGCCCTCTTATAGAAGGTTTACTTTCCTCCACAAAGGCTCTTGCTCAGCGAATATTTACTCCAAAGAACACCTTTTTGTCTCCAGGGGCTCTCGCTCAACGATAACAGGGATCGCTTAGTGAATTCAGTTCTAAGGACATCCACAATATTTTCTAAAACATGAATCGCTCGATGAGCATCATCCTTGTTCAATGAGTAACCTCTCTAGAAAGCAACAAAATTTTAGAAATGTTCCTCTCACCAAGCAAACACATTACTCGCTTAGTGGGAGGCTTATCACATAGAACACCAACTTTTTAAAATAAGTAGTTGCTCAGCAAAGCCAACTTTCACTTAATAATCCACTTCCAAGCATTTTGGAATGCCTTTACTTGCATAGCAAACCCCTTTCTGGAAAATGTTGGAACCAAAGACATATGAAGCATCTAGTCCCTCAATTTTAAAGGTAACAAACTTATTAAGTTTTAAAGTCTATTGTAAAAATGTTTTTTCAGCGTCCAAAATCGTGGCGTGTAACGCACCAGTTTTAACAAGCATCCAATAGACTCGTATATAACGACCATCCAGAAGTAAGTCTTTCTTTTTCAATGACCAAGTGATTAAATTTTAGACTCACGTACAAGGCTTGTTTATCTAGGCATAAACTTTTTGTAAATGTCTTAGTTAAAAACTTCTTTAGTCTATGCATCTCTCATATATATCTCGAGACTAATGCCTTATCGTTTTGAGAGATCTAACGTTCATATATCTAAGCATTTAATGCAAGATAACTCTAGTGCATAAGCTCAGTGTTATAGAAAAAGAAAGTCAACTTATCAAGCTGCCAAGCCTAATGAGGAATGATCAGAAAAACAACCCTCCATCACAGTCCTACACCTTCCGTTTTCGTGAAAGAACTAAAGTCCATTTTCTGACTTCTCTAAAAGCTTGATACATGCGCTCTTTCTTGAAGACTGAAGCTAAATCTTCTCAACGGCTCTTCTCTACAAGGACTATATATACCAGCTCGAGAAAAGAAAACAACAATGTGCCAAGAAAAAAAAATCGATGTAGACCTCTTACGTTTACTAGACGACTTTGTAATCTCGTTGAAAAGAAATTCCATTTGTAGTTAAACTTTTATATTCTCACTTCGTGAGTAGACTTGTTTATAACAACTGTTTATGTTGTGAAAGCTTGGAGAGGCTTAGTGAAAAAGAATACTTGGATGGTTAAGCAATCTAGGTTGATTGTGTTGTAAAGCCTGCAAAGGCAGTAAAGAATACTTGTTGTATAACCTAAGGTTGGTTAGTGAAAACCTTCTAGACAAAATGACTGGACGTAGCTTAAGGTTGAGTGAACCAGTATAAAAACTCTATGTCTTTGCCCTCCCTCATCCCTCTTTAACTAGCTTTTGAACTCATTTTAGAAAAGTGGTTAAAAAGTTTTTTAAACACAATTTAACCCCCTTTCTTGTGCATTTCTCGTTATTCCAATTGGTATCAGAGCTCGGCCTCTTGGGGTTGAGCATTTAACAGTGCAGGGGTAAAAAGTTCTTGAGCAAACATGGATAACGAAGGAAAGCTGTAAATAGACCACCACTCTTCAAAGGTCAAAATTATAACTACTGGAAACAAAGAATGATAGCATTCTTTGACGCATGCCACATCGACATGTGGGATGTAATCGAAATAGGTGACTATCTGCCCTTGGACCAAAATGGAACTGAGTTACCTAAAGGTCAATGGACAGATGCACACAAACAAAGGTACTTGCTTAGTTTTAAAGCTCGAAATGCTATTGTGTGCCTTATTTGAATAGAATATGAAAAAGTGCATAATTTGAGAAGTGCTAAAAAGATGTGGGATAGCCTAGCTCTTGCTTATGAGGGTACCTCACAAGTGAAAAGATGTAAAGTAAGCTTGCTTGTTAGACAATATGAACTATTTACTATGGAAGATAATGAAACTATTGAACTTATGTTTGGTAGATTTCAAACTATCATAAATAACTTAAGATCCCTAGGTAAAACTTATGATAACTACGATCATATTGACAAAATCTTAAGAAGTTTGCCTAGACAATTGAGACCACAGGTTACAGCTTTAAGAGTGCCCAAAGACCTAACAATACTCTTCGTGGAAGAGCTACTTGGAACTCTCAAAGTTCATGAGTTGGAGTTGGAGTTGAAGTAGGACGAAGGATAGAAAAGAGAGAAGTCCATTGCTTTAAGCGTCCAGCGTCCAACAAGGGATCATCGTCCAAAGCCTTGAATGTGGAAGAATCTTCTGACGAAGCATCTGAAGAAGATGACTCTGATGAGGACAAGATATCTTTCATATCAAGAAAGATACAAGCCATGTGGAGAAAGAAAGGAGGGTCCAGAGCTAGAAACTTCACAAAGAAGTTTGGCAAGGAGCCCAAGGAAAAGAGTCCACTAGTCTACTTCGAATGTAAAAAGCCTGGACACTTCAAAGCTAAATGCCCAAGCCTACAAAAAGAGAAAAAGAAAACCTTCTTCAAAAAGAAGAAGAAAGAACTCATGGCTACTTGGGAGGATATAGACCTATCCTCATCGGAAGAAGCTAATCTGTGTCTCATGGAAAAGGCTAATTCAGAAAGCTCAGAGAATGAGCAAGATGAAGAGGTAAACTTTAATGACATATCTTCTCTTTAAGAGGCATACAATGAATTGCTCTCTAATTCTTCAACTTTCTCAGTAGGTTGCAAAGAATTGAAAAGGAAGTTTCCAAAATGACAAAAGAATTTAATTTACTTAAAGTAAGTTACGAAAATATTTTGAGAGAGAATGAGAAATTAAAGACAAAGAATGTTCTAGAAGTGACGCTTCCAAATGAAGCATTAAAACTTCAAAAGGAAGTAACTCACCTAAAGGAAAGTCTATCCAAATTTGTCAATGGAGCTGAAAAATTTAAATAAAATATTGTCTTATAAACGGAGTCCGCATGACAATTCTGGACTTGGCTTTGTTAAAAAGGAAACCTCTGGAATAACTAAAAATAATGTATTCTGTAAAATATATGGAAAAAGTGGTCATGAACCATTACAATGCATTCATTGTCCAGTAACGAAGGAGTCCAATGCCTTCAAAACTAACAAGAAAGGACCCAAGTCTATTTGGGTACCTAAGTCCATGATTATTCCTGTTGCAGATTTGCTTGACAACAAAAAGGAAACTCCAATCGTGGTGCCTGGACAGTGGCTACTCACGACACATGACAAGAGAAAAGTCTATGTTCCAAAGCCTCCAACCAAAGAATGGTGGATGGGTCACCTTTGGAGGAAATCAGAAAGGGAAAATAAAGGGAATAGGTAAAATTGGTAAGCACCCTTTACCCTCTATTGATCATGTTTTATTTGTTGAAGGACTTAGACACAATTTGCTGAGCATAAGTCAATTATATGACAGTGGACACAATGTCTCCTTTAACAAAGATGAATGTATAGTCAAAAACTTGGATGGATCTGTATTATTCTCTGCTAAAAGGCAAAGCAATCTATATAAGATTGACTTAAATGACCTTACAAATCAAAATGTGTCATGTCTAGTATCCATCAATGAGAATTAATGGATTTGACACAAGAAACTTGGACATGCAAGCTTGAGATTAATCTCAAAGCTAAATAAGCATAACCTTGTAAGAGGACTTCCAAATCTTGTATACAAATCTAATGTTCTTTGTGATACATGTCAAAAAGGGAAACAAGTGAAAAGCTCTTTTGATTCAAAAAATGTTGTTTCCATTTCTAGACCACTTAAACTACTACACATTGATTTGTTTGGACCTACTAGAACAACCTCTCTTAGTGGAAAATGATATGGGTTAGTTGTAGTAGATGACTATACCAGATGGAAATAGGTTATGTTTCTAAAACACAAGGATGAGTCCTTCAAAGTTTTTTCTATATTCTGCAAAAGAATTCAAAACAAAAAAGGTGTTTGCATAGCTTCAATCAGAAGTGATCATGGAGGAGAGTTCGAAAATGAAAGTTTTCAAAGGTTCTGTGAGGAGAATGGAATTCTCTATAAGTTCTCTGTACTACATACACCTCAACAAAATGGTCTGGTAGAGAGAAAGAATAGGTCATTACAAGAAATGGCTAGAACCATGCTTAATGATAACTCTACTCCTAAACACTTCTAGGCTGAAGCTGTAAACACTGCATGCTATTTACAAAATAGAATATATATTAGACCTATTTTAAAAAAGACTCCTTATGAACTGTGGATAGAACGAAAACCCAACATATCATATCTTCATCCTTTTGGATGTCAATGTTTCATTCTAAACACTAAGGACAATCTTGGAAGTTTGATTCTAAGTGTGATGATGGAATATTGTTAGGCTATTTTGAAACTTCCAAGGCATAAATAGTTTATAACTCTAAAACCTTAACAGTTGAAGAAGCCATTCATGTTAAGCTCAATGATAGTAAGCCTGATAAAGAACTATCAGAGCTGGACGAATCTTTTATAGATATGAATTTGGACGATATCAAGCAACCAGCGTCTAGAACCCTGTTGGACAATCCAAAGGAAAAAGAAAAAGAACCAACTGGATGACAATGGCATATGAAGACATACCATCTAGAAGATCAAATCCTTGGAAATGTACATGATCATGTTAGGACAAGATCAACCTTCAAGGAGCAAGCTCAAACTACACTAATTTCTCAGATGGAACCAAAGATAGTAGATGAAACTCTCCTGGACGAAGGTTGGATAAAAGCCATAAAGGAAGAATAAACCAATTTGAGAGAAGTGATGTCTAAGAGCTAGTTCCTCTACCTAAAGACAAATCTATTATGTGAACAAAATGGGTGTTTTGTAACAAGCTAGATGAGGTAGGAAAAGTGCTAAGAAACAAAGCTAGACTTGTAGCTCAAGGGTATACTCAATAAGAAGGTATAGACTTTATTGAAACTTTTGCACCTGTAGCAAGGTTAGAAGCCATTCACATTTTACTTTCATTTACTGCTAATATGAAGTTTTATCAAATGGTTGTAAAGAGTGCATTTCTTAATGGTATAATAAATGAAGAAGTTTATGTGAAACAACCTCCTGGTTTTGAGTGTGACACTTTTCCCAAACATGTCTTTAAACTCAAAAAGGCCTTATATGAACTTAAACAAGCACCTAGAGCTTGGTATGAAAAGTTAAGCTTGTTTCTTTTAGAAAATGGTTTCGTAAGAGGAAAAGTAGATACAACTTTATTTCGCAAAGACACAACTTTATATAGACTTAAACAAGCACCTAGAGCTTGGTATGAAAAGTTAAGCTTGTTTCTTTTAGAAAATGGTTTTGTAAGAGGAAAAGTAGACACAACTTTATTTCGCAAAGACGTCCATTCACATTTTATTATTACACAAATATATGTGGATGATATCATTTTTGGTGCTACTAACGAAGCTCTATACAAGGATTTCTCTAAGCTTATGATAGCAGAATTTGAGATGAGCATGATGGGAGAACTAAAATTCTTCCTAAGATTACAAGTAAAACAAACTAACAATGGCATATACAAAAGAGCTACTCAAGAAGTACAAGATGGATGATGCCAAAGAAATGAGCTCACCAATGCATCCATCTTCAGTACTTGGATTGGACAAC
This sequence comes from Spatholobus suberectus, assembly GCA_004329165.1. Lineage (NCBI taxonomy): Eukaryota > Viridiplantae > Streptophyta > Magnoliopsida > Fabales > Fabaceae > Spatholobus > Spatholobus suberectus. The sequence continues at coordinate 49,457,223 of CM014731.1, read as the reverse complement.
ACATCCAAAAAGGTAGACGAAACCACATACAAAGGTATGATTGGATCTCTACTATATCTTATAGTGTCCAGACCTGATATCATGTTTAGTGTATATCTTTGTGCTCGTTTTCAATTTGATTCCAGAAAAATTTATCTCACAACAGTAAAAAGAATTCTTAGATACTTAAAAGGAACAACTAATCTTGGTCTATGCTATAAGTTGAATAAAGTGTATAAGTTAGTTGGATTCAGTGATGCGGATTATGCTGGAAACAGAATAGAATGAAAAAGCACCGGTGGAGGATGCCACCTCAATGGTGGAAATCTTGTCTCCTAGACGAGTAGAAGACAAGGGACGATTGCCCTATCCACAGTAGAAGCAGAATACATCTCAACAGCGTCCTGTTGTTCACAAATTCTATGGATTAAGCATCAACTAGAGGACTATAGTATCTATGAGAGTAAAATTCTTATCCTATGTGATAATACAGCTGCTATAAATTTATCTAAAAACCTTATACTGCGTTCTAGGGCAAAGCACATTGAAATAAAACATCACTTTATAAGAGATTATGTTCAGAAAGGGGTTATTGATATTCAATTTATTAACACTAAAAATCAATTAGCAGACATATTTACAAAACCACTTGCTCAAGATAAACTCATCCATATTCGAGACCATCTTGGTATGGAATTTATAAAGGAATAGTTTTCTTTTGTGTCTTGACCATCCAATAACATGTGGCGTTCAATACTATATAGCATCCATTTTGATTACATCGTCTAACATGCATACATCTATCAGCATTACGATTCGCATTCCATAACGGTTCATATTTATGTGCATAAATATCTTCATTCACACATAATCATGCTTTCACTGATAATGATTTGAAATAAATACCTTATTCTATGTCTGAGATACTTATGTGCCATAAACCGCCCTCATGAAACGTGTGTGCCTGAACCAGCATTTAATGTGCTTTATCTCTCTTCAAAATTCAAAAACCGCCAAAACCAAAAACTATTCAATTGCTTCTTATACACTCAATGGCCCTGCAAACCAAACACTCTTACCTAACTTTTGCCATCTTTGAAACTCTCTCTCTTCATCTCCCCAAAGCTCTCGAACCCTAACCCTCAAACCTTCAAGAATGGTGATGGAGAAAACTAATGGTGCCATGAAAGTTGTAGCCCATGTTGAAAGTCTGGACAACACTATTGTTCCGATTGGAAGCCGCTTTGACATACAAGCCCTTGACGACATGGGTGTCAAGGTGAAGGACAACTTGATGCGTTGTGGAATCCTGAACTACATCCACCTGAATGAGATTATCTATCTAGAGCTAATCAAACATTTTTGGAAATATGCAGAATTCACCAAAACCAGTGCGGTTGGCACTGTTTTGGGAGTAAAGGTCACTTTGGACTTAGGGAGCATTGCGCAAGCCATTGGTTGTGAACGGGCTGGTTCCTGTATAAAAAATGGCTAGGAAAATAGCTTCGGAGGACATGAAACAGTGGATGTCGCCTTGATGGGGCCAGAGGCTGAAGGAGCTGTTGAATACAGCAAATTAATCAAGGAAGGGAAGGCGTACCAACAATTTTTAAACAAAGGCGTATTACACAAAGCTAGGTCCAAGGACAGTTTAACCTTCCTACACCTGTTCACTTTGTTCCTTGTGATAACTGGACAGCAATTCAACCTCCCTCACCTTATCCTCAGCAACATTTTCAAGACCTTGAATGGACGAGGAGAGTTCGACCAGATCACCTATGCTGCTCTATTAAATAGGGTATTTTGGATGCAGCAGGTTTACCATACATTCTTTGCTCTATCTGTTGGTGAGCAAACTGAAATCAAAATGCTAGGTGGTGGCCACAGGTTCACCTAGTTGCCTTTTGGTCGTAACAACATCGCCTAAATAAAGGCTAGGTTTGTGCTGATGACTTTGGAGAAGTTTATCAAGACGATGGACATCAAGGAAGAACTTGTTGAGGAAGCGCCTCAACTTGTTGAATAGCAAGTTGTCCAACCAGCTGAGTTGATAGACGACGAAGCTCTATTCGTCCATCCTATCACAGCTACCAAACCATCCACTTGGAGGCAACCATCCAGGGCGAGGTCATCTAGAGCAACGAGATCTAAGATGCAACAACCGCCAGCTCTGTTTGCTCTTCCTATAATTGCTCCACCTCCACCTCCACCTCCACCTACACGTGCACCCGCTCCTACCAAAGAAGACTTCAGTTGCTAGTGGAATCTGATGATGAAGACGACGAATCTATCAAAGTCTTTTTGAGGAAGCAAAAGACTGCTCTTGTTGAACCCCCCTCAAACAGAAGCCCTCACCGTCCAACCCACTTCTTCTCTTAAACGTCCAGTTGAAGCTCACCAGACACATGCCACAACAAAGAAAGGTAAGGTATCTACCCCTGTTGTTGGTATTGTCTCTAAAGATGATTTTGTTGAGTCTATAGTCATTGAGCCAACTAAACAACCTATCATATCACAAACACAAATCCCCCTTAACCAAACACAAGCCCAACCACAAGCACAAACACTAACCGTACTTGAACCAGACATGTTACTGCCTGATGATGATGGTTATACTTGCACCATTCCCACCCCTGGCATCACCAAACTATACTTTTCCATCAAGCCCCCATGCAACCCTCATCATCTTCTCTCATTACATTGGATAGATCTTCTGGCCGACCAGAAGATTAGGAGAAAACCAAAAAGCAATGGCCTTTGCTGTTTGTTAAAGGAAATAAACAAAATTTGGTGGATGACAATGCGATCATCCTACGTCCAGAGCCACTTCTTGGGCTAGAATTTGGTTTTGACTACTTGCCAGTTTCCTTTGAGCGATACATGGAAGAGTACATCCATCAACCATCCGAAGCATACTTGGCTCTATTTCTAAGAGCTATTGAACATCTGTCGCTCAAGCGGATCATCAGAAGGAGGTATCCCAAACTTATGTGAGCTTGGCGACTAAATGCACACCCTCCTAGAGTACTTCAACATAAAATACCTCCAGTTGAGGAGATTGACCAAGCTCTACAACAACGACGTGGTCAAGTGCCAGAAAGGACCGTCCACATTAAGCCAACTGACTTGAAGTTCAGGCCGTTGGACTTCAAAGAAGCTTGGTTCTTCTCCTCAACCTTCGACCACATGTTTTGCAACTCTTTGAATAGCTCTACAAACCTAAAGCACCAACTATTCGTCCCTCCCACTCAACATGTTTCATCATCAACATCTGTATGCATCCACCCAGACCGTATCTGTCCAAGACTGTCAACCTTGGATGTAAACAACAAGAAGGTGAAGCTACTCACAAAGTCACCATCACTTCCTCCACCATCCAAAATCGAATTTCAACAGCATGCCGACATCACTTTGGATTGATACCTATTTAGGCGTCTAACGCATGACATGGACGAGGAAGATATCGCACATTTCTGGAGCCAACACATGCTCTCATGTGAGTAAGAAGCGTCTAGCAGTGGACTTTCGACGGATGACAAGGTAGGAATTTCGATAATGAAAAGCTGTGAGTACACACAGCATCCAGCTTGTGTATTTCACTTTTCTGATACTTCAGTTGCTTTCGTCTGTCCAGCCGACACATGCCCAATCATTGGCACAAAAACATCCATTATATATGCATTATTGCTACCATTACTCATCCCAGCACTTTCAAGCCACTATACCCATAAGAAACACCGTATCCACACCAACTCTAGATTCTAAGTCTGAAGTTCTTAGAAGCACCACCTCCATCCACTGAAGTTCACCTACCAACTCCTTCTCAACTACCCTCACCAACACCTTCGCCTCCTCCAACTCTAGGATCATAAGCCTTCGCAAACCTTCCTACTACCATTGCCCCTTCTCCTCTTCCACCAGTTGACCTAGCTGTCCAACAATATGTTACCACCCAACTTCAACCTATTATAATACTTCTCCAACAAATTCTCCAGAATCAACAGGAACTTCTCTAAACTCTGCAACCATCTCCATCTCCATCTCCACCTCCACCTCTACCTCCACCTCCCTCGGCACCAAAGTGACAATGATGCTACTTTTCTTATTTTCTTTGTTTTTTTTTTTTATTATGACAAAAGGGGAGAAATAAAGTATAAGCTTGCTTGATAAGTTTGCTCTTAAGTTTTTTTTGATACGTTTGCTGATGCCTTCTGTCTGTTAAACATTTTTGCATTACATGACACTTGTAATGCCTGGTCGCTTCAGTCCCACTCATGGTAAAGACTCTACTATTGGTTCAAGGTCTACCAACCAGAGCTTTTCCATTATTGCCATTGCCTTGTTCCTTCTTGAGCTTTGTACATATGTTGCTATAGTGACCTCTCTCTCCACAATTGAAGCAGGTAATTGGCAACTTGTTGCAATCCCTTTGATAGTGAGGTCCTCCATAGCGGTAGCATTGAATAGGAGTATTAGAACTCCCAGCAGCTATAACAACCCTCTGCTGCTACAGTACTACTCACATTCCTCATCATTTAATCATAAGTTTAAACAGTAACAGAATCTGATTATATCCCAATTCATAACTATAAAATTTATACAAATCCAAAGGTATCATGTACGATCAAGATTACATACAATAACATAACTTCCTATAGCTGGTCAACTATATAAGAATTTTACATCAAAACCAAAAACAGAAGGAAGGTGCTTCTAGAAGAGCTCCGCCCAAAAGGGGTCTCCAAAAGTCTTCATCTGAGACCTCCTCCATCAGCTTTGAGAAGCTGGATCTGCAAACACCTCTCTTTCTGCTCCCACGCCAAATGATGTGATCATCACAAGCACGAACCACATGTGCAAACAATGCAACGGTAAGCTTACTTGAAATAATAAAACATATATTTTAAAAGTAAAGTAATAGAAAAATCTCCTCATCCCATATCAATAATCAAACAGAAAAATAGCAACAATATCAACAACAAAGCATTATCCACACCTCTACTACCATTCCAACCATAATAGCAGCCACGACAATAAACAACCAAAACAACAATGCTACTTCCGCTACCAACACCCATTACAACAATAGCCCCAATTACCGAGTAATCATAACAACAACAACAACAACAACACGACCATTACCACTAAAGACATCATTAATTATAGACAAAAACCTCATTTATATATATAAGAATTCAAATAAAATTTCATGATATATAGTCACATTCTTACTTACTGATATCAATCACAATACTAATGCATCATATTTTCAACCTCTACATATCCAATCCACAAACACAACAGCCTGAGGTCCATCGTCAGCTACCTCAGTACCCACACAACAACATGAGGTCTATCATCAGCTACCTCAGTTGTCAATCCACACAATGGCATAAGGTCCATCGTTAGCTACCTTAGTCGCCAACATATGCATACCAATGCATGTATCGCCACAATAATCACCACGGCATGAGGTCTATCGTCAGCTACCTCAGCTGTCAACATATACATAAATGCATGTCTTTCAATACAACGTCAACACAGCCACAACAAATCAACCACAACAATCATCATCAACCCATGCAGGCCTAATCTAGCCTCTTGCATGGTCAACAAGTAAGGTATCTCACCATCACAACATTTTACGACTAGTGGAGACTCTACTAGAGCAACCTTCCATTCAATTACCATTTTTCCACATTTTATCAAACCAATTCACAACAATAATGAAGAAAACCATCATATAATGTTTAATCCAACATACTCAAATACATTAATCATCTTAATATGGAAACCATATTTATAGAGAAATGGGTTTACAAACATTATAACACAATACATCATGCTATCAACCCCATATATTGATGTATGAATGACACAATTCTCGAGAGATTTTCAACATTCCAGGCATAGGCACTAGGGTGGAGGCCCATCTGAGTTGCTACTCTGGTCACCATCCAGGCCCATCTGAGTTCCTACTCTGGTAACCATACAAGCCCATCTGAGTTCCAACTCTGGTCACCCTTCAGGCCCATCTGGGTTCCAACTCTGGTCACTTTTCCACTTACATGCCTACCTACATCACGGCTTAAGGCCCACGCAACCTCAGCCCACACATATGCATGTATGCATGATCCACGATAACAACTCAATTACAACAATCAACTCAATCACAATACACCGCAACAATAACAAAGTTCATACTTTCATTTCACATCAACACAAACCTCTTAACCAAGCCCACATGACAAATAGGTCTTTCTTTTAAAGCTAAACATTTTTCCAATATTTCAAAAGATCACACCTAAACATGAAATCTAAGGCAATCAACTATTTTTCACATTTTTTTCTTGAATCCGAGTCTCACTCAACTAAAATAACAAAACTCAAATTTTTGCTCACAGCAACTCTGTCGCCCAATGGCACAATACTGTCGCCCGGGGACAGATTACTAGAGACCTATTTTTGGTCTCTAGCTGAACGTCGCCCAGTGGGGTGAAGCTATTGCCTGGCGGGAGATTGTCGCCCAACAACATTTTTCTAGAAATCTCCTTGGCTTGGGAAGATCGTCGCCCGGCAGGGTGAAGCTGTCGCTCGGCGACACCTACCACACGAACAAGGTATATGGGTGCATTTCTTCAATTCCTTGGCTTTTAATTGCTATACAATCATTCCAAATCCATTCCAACCACTTTTAATGCATTTCTAACTGATTATACGACAATTTTTAGCCATAAACAACCTTAAATATCAAAATCCCTTTTTGAAACCCATTTTATATTAAAGCTTCCATACTCAAGATTTCCACCAAAATCAATCCATTTCAAGACAAGAAATCCACATATCAATGACCACAAACATGGAATCAAGCAATAATAAGCTTCCCTTACCTCAAAAGCTTCCAAACTTGAATTTGGGTTCCTTGAGAGTTTGGTGTCCTAAGCAAAAATCTTCCAAGAACTCACCCTTCTATACACAAGAGTGAGGAATCTAGGCTTGCTATCTTGCTAAACACGTGATCACTAAAGAGACTTGGAGAGATTGGGAGAGATGAAGAGAAGAGAGAGAAACTGAAGAGAGAGAAGGAGAATGAGAGAATGAGGGTTCCCCCCTCCTCCTCCTTTTATATTCGAGCTCCCCGGAGCTCTCCCACAGACTTTTGGCCAACTGAGGCCCAAATCTCACCCAACCACTCGCCTTGTCCTAAAATTGATTTAACTCAACTATTTTTCCCTCAAAACCCAAAATCACTCTCACAACATATCTAGATTGGCTCAAGCACATATCTTAAATCTCCTAAAATCAAACCCGAATTCAAACAGATAATTCACCACTTTCACCACATATAACAAACCATACACAACATCAATTCATTTCTTCCTTTTAATCACCTAGATTACATATCTAAGTTCCTGCTTTTAGTTATTAAAATACTTAATCAAGTATTAGGAGAAACAGGGTGTTACAGCAGCAATAGTCTTTTGGCCGGATGATCTGCCATTTGATCTAGGTGGGGCATTGTATGGCTTCCTTTTCTCTAGAAAATTCTGCCTCTTGTTTCTTAGAGGTCCTTTGCTTTTCTACTAAGTCTGCCTAACTTTCATGTCATCTTCATAGATTCTGCAACGATTCACCAAGGTAGGGAATTGGGCTATCTCAAGATACCCCACTGCTTGCTTGATGTCAGGCCTCAATCCGTTCTCAAATTTTGAGCATCGTGAACTTTCGTCAATGCCATTTTGAAAATAGGGGCAGTATTTTGACAATTCATCAAATTTAGCAGCATACTCCCTAACAGACATATTATGCTACTTCAACTCAAGGAATTCTATTTCTTTACTTCGCCTTAAGTCTTCTAGAAAATACTACCCTAGAAACTTCAAATGAAAAACTTCCCAAGTGATTTGTCTTCCTTCAGCTTCTTCTTGCTGCCTAGTGTACTTCCACCAATATTTTGCCTCTTCAGACAACATAAATGTGGCATAATTTGCTTTGTGTGCATCAGTGCACTCTATGGCAATAAAGATTTTCTCGATCTCTGCAATCCAATTTCGAGCACCATCAGGATTGAATCCACCTTTGAATGTTGGAGGGTTGTTTTTGCGAAAAGCTGCAAGCCCTCGGTATTCTGCAGGTTCATTGTCTCGTCCTTGATTCATATTTTCAAGGACAGTAGCCATTCTTTCTAGTATCTGTTGGGTTGTATCTTGTCATGGTCTTCCAGTCATTGTCTGAAAAAGAGAATCAATATCTTAGTTCATTGCTTTGAATAAAACCATATGTTAGGTGAGTAAAAATAATATGTGAAATAGTACACCAGATAGATTCCCAAGAAAGAGAGGTGGGTCACAATGGACACTCTTAAGTACCAAGTCTTTCCTAGCCATAACGTATCTAGCCATGCACTAATCACTTCTACTAAACCCAACAGTAAACATTAGGTTTATTCTTAGTAAAGTCTTCGATTGCGTGCGCAGACCACTTTTCGTAACAAGGTTGGACGTCCATAATGAATATAAGAACAAACAATTCATCTTTCATTCCTGTTTTATCAACAGTAAATGAAAGAACACACAACACAAAGAATGGTCAAGGTCACACCTCAGGCTTTAACAAGACAAAACTACTCTGATACCACTAAATGTAACACTCATTCATATTAAATACAATTCATATTAATTTAGTTATTAAGTTTAAGTAAAAAAAAATACGTGTAAAATTTTTTCACTTTTAAAAGAAATTCCAAACTTAAAAGAAATTGGAAATGGTAGTAAAAGATGCAAGATAAGACTGTATATATATATATACCATAAAACTGTACATCATGAGTTGATAATACAAAAAACTAAAAAAATATATATCAAAAGATCCTATACAGAGCAGTGTTAATCTACCTTATCCCTCATACAAAAAGAAAAATACTATAGATCTTCAGGTCCTCCCCTGTTAAGATGTCCTCTAACTCATACTCAGCATCACAGGATGTTAATGTCGTCTTCAATAATCACAATCAATCATACATAGAAGAAAATAATGGAGTGAGGTGTTTTGTTCTAAAATCACTTTTACATGTATGGTAAGAAATCTACCATAAAACAAAGATAAAATACAGCTGACAGTAAAAGGGATCCTACGGTTCATTCTGAGTTGTATCAGACTACCCTTAACTAGGTATGGATCCATACTTCCCATTAGTGGGTAATAGTTCTCGACAGAACTTAGGAAGTGACTGGGAGTACATATACCTCTTTCAACATCATCATGTGGTACAGTCCTCGTTATCATTAAGGAAAATAACAGTCAAGATATCCATTTATAGAGGTATAATCTCAAACCAATCCTGGAATGTTGAGCATTTGTCAGGGTTATCGAGCTTAGTCAGGCGAATATCCCGGCTCAAGGGCACTAACTTGGCCATTGGGACCTTCACCACTCAATGCCTACCCCCAAGACCTCTACAAGTGGATCTCTGCCTTTCATTCCTCAGCATACCAAACTATAGCTTCCCTAGCAAGGTGTCATGCCACTACATGTCACTTGCTTTACATTACTCACTAAACTATCAATTCCTAACTTCTCAAGCAGAAGTTTCCCTAGTCTTATTTAATTTGAGTACCAATACAATCAACATTTCTGTCTTATTTTGCAGAAATTGCATAATAAAAAAATTTTAACAGAATAACAATTTAGTAATCATATAAAATTTTAGCAGAATAACGACATAGTAATTATAATTTAATTACTAAAATTTTGGCAGAATAAAAACTAAATAAATATATTTTAATATTCTAGATTTGAGTAGAGTAACAACTTAGCAAATGTATTTTAATTTTCTAAAATTAAACAGAGTAACAGCTTAGCAAATATAATTTAATAATTTAAATTTGAGCAGAGTAACAATTTAGTAATTATGATTTAATAATCTAAATTTGGGCAGAGTAACAACTTAGCAAAATTTAAAGTTTAACATTAAACAATAACAATAATAAAACTTAAGCCTAAACAGGTTTAGGGGAAAACCCTTCCTACCAACATGCAAAGTAATAATAATTTAGAACCAACCCCACTCCCCCATTACCTTAAGGTGGTTGATGAAGAGGATGGAATTGTTGGTGCAAAGCTTTTAGGAGGAGAAATTCTACTAATTGAAAACTAGCAAAATTTTAACATAAAAACTAGATAAAAAAAAATTTAGAGAGAGAAATTTTAGAAAGAGAAGCTCTCTAGCTTGGGGGAGGAAGAGGAGATGCTGAAAATTTGAAGGAGGGAGGGGCTATTTAGAGAAGAGGAAGGGGTCTTAGGTGTCCACCAATAACCTAAGCAATGATGCAATAAATCAAGTTTTAAATTTGTTTTTAATTTAAATTTAGGAACAAATATGCAAACTTAGGGACACATACACCATTTAGGGTGTTGAATTACTCATCCTAGGCTTAGGGACGTGCTATATGAGCTGTCCTCAAGCTCTTCAGTGTAAATTTTATCTGTAGGTGCAATAACCGATACCGATAAAATTGCCAAAACTTGAAAAATTAGCTTTTAATATCAAAATAATGCATTTTAATGCAAAACTGGACAAATAAATTAATTTTCATAAAAAATAAATTTATAATAATAAATTTTAATTTTTATTAATTTATTTCAAATTATATGTATTTATTTTGTATTTTTAAACTAGAAAATTCATAAAAAAACCTATTTTAAATCAATAAATACCAAAATTTTATGAAATTTTAAAATTAAGTATTTTACCCATAAATAAACTAAAATGACCATTTTCACCCTTTTTGGATATCAAACCAATACTAGCTGACTTATCAAACACTTAGGGGTAATTTGGTCATTTTACACAAGAATTCCAAAAAATTCCCAAAAAAATTTTAAAATTATATTTTAATATATATGATTGATTCGAAGCTCAAATTGACATTGTAATGTTAATTGAATCTTTTCCTCATGTTAGCCTTTAATATTGAGAAATAGGGACAAAATCATCATTTTTTCAATTTCTCCTGGCTCCAGCTTAGAAAAATTATTGAAATCATGATTAAACAGCTCCTAAAATTCTGAGCGTAATGGTGGAAATCAAAATTTTCAAATTACATCCTGATTTTTCAAAATTGCATTGTCAAATATTAAAAAAAAAAACAGTTGAAGAATTAAAATAGAATTGTTATATTTTTCACTATTTTTCTTTCAAAATAAAGTTTTTATAATAAAAGATACTTAATATAAAAGTTTTAAAATATTTTGATGTCAAAAAGTCTCTAGTTGGTTCCTGCAGTCAATTAGGGGTATTTTTGTCATTTTACAAAAATTATCTTAATAAATTCAAAAAAAAATTGCAAAATTATTATTAATTATTCTAAATACATTGATGACTTAAAAACAATCTTTAAACAAACAAAATAATTTAACATACAAAAGTAGAGGTGTTATACCATTACATGTCACTTACTTTACATTACTCACTAAACTGTCAATTCCTAACTTCTTAAGCAGAGGTTTCCTTGGTCTCATTTAATGCTTGGCCGCTTTCAGGATCAGTGACTGTCCTCACAAAACAACACAAGACTTTTCAGCGTGCTTTATCCTCACTCACACGCTTCTTAGGAAACTTCTCAAGAGGTCACCCATCCCAGAATTGCTCCAAGTCAAGCACGCTTGACTGTGGAGTTCTTAAGTGATAGGCTACCTAAAAGTAGATACATCTTGTTGGTATAGGTAGCACTTATTAATTCCTTTAAGCTATCATCAACTGTACAGTCCCATACCTGCACAGCCTCTAGATCCCTCTCATTCCAGTGTGTATTCGATTCATTCATGTGCCCCTTCCGCTAGAAGCCTACCAGGAGCCACTCCTTGTCCGTACCTTATCTCTTTTGCACCAACGATCACTCCCCGCCCTCATCAACGCCCGGCATGTTACATGCACACCAGCTTCCGCTTGGTTCGTCCTCGAACCACACCGTACTAGGAGAGATGCCCTGCTCTGATACCACTTTGTAACGCCTAGCAACTTTCAAGATCAGTGACGGTCCCCACAAACCAACACAACTTTTCAGTGTGCTTTGTCCTCACTCACACACTTCCTAGGAAACTTCCCAGGAGGTAACCCATCCCAAAATTGCTACAAGTCAAGCACGCTTAACAGTGGAGTTCTCAAGTGATAGACTACCTAGAAGTAGATGCATCTTGTTAGTATCGGTAGCACTTATTAATTCCTTTAAGCTATCCTCAACTGTACAGACCTATACCTGCACAGCCTCTTGATCCCTCTCTTCCGGTGTGTATTTGATTCATTCATGTGTTCTTCTTGCTGGAAGCCTGCTAGGAGCCGCTCCTTGTCCGTACCTTATCACTTTTGCACCAGCGATCACTCCCCACCCTCGTTAGTGCCCGGGATGTTACAACATTCATGCATAAATTGAATGTTGTCTGGATGACTATCTGAACTAATATTTTATATGTCTCAAAAGTATGCATATTTGACATATCAAACTCAGGGAAAGTATAGTATGTCTATCGAAACCCATCTATGCAATGCGCTTTCTCTTTTATATATATTTGCAAAACTAAAAAAACTAATAAGGTTGTCATCATCAAAAGGGGAGAGATTGTTGGAACCAATGACGTATGAAGCGTCTAGTCCCTCAATTTTGAAGATAGCAAACTTATTAAGTTTTAAAGTCTGTTGTAAAAAATGTTTTACAGCGTCCAAAACCGTGGCGTGTAACGACCTAACTGTCGCTACTAATCAACCCTACTAACCATACAATTATCATCCTATCAAGCAAGCAAAATCATAGCACATATATATACAAAATACACATACTAAGAGATTCATCCATCCTTCCTACTGCCATACATCACTTTCTATACAACTATCAACAGTGAACTATAAGGGGGATAATACCAGGCCATAACAAAACAATAATCAAATATACATCACCGGGATAGGGATACAAAAAGTCACTCCCTATAGCTGGTCACCTTATACAACCCCTTCGAAAGAAAGAGACTGAAAATACAAAACAAAAGGAATAAAAGCTCCACTCTTCTAACTCGTAGCTCTATCCTTAGCTCTGAGAAGTCGAGTCCACTGAAGCATCGCCATCTGCTCCCACGCCATAAGACATGATCATCATAGGCACACCAACACAACAACATCAACAGATACAACCCCAACAACAAACAAAGCAAGGGTAAGCTTACTAAAACAACAGCATAGCATATGGTTATGGAAATCATCAACAATTCTCAACATTTAATCACGAGTATATGGCACACCATCATATATCCTGAGTTCTCAACATCTATGTACACACACACACACGCATATATATATATAACATACATTCATACAAAAAAGAGCTCTCAACTCAAAACTCCAAGTTACATCACAACCACCACAAGAATGTCAATGCATGATGACATGACTCTTGAGAGATTTACAACATATTCGATGATCAGCCAAGTCTTACCCCCTACCATGGCCTTCCAAGCACCATTCAGGGATTGCCAAAACTCTAATCAATAGATAAGCCTATGGTTGTCAAGATAAGTGAATGTGGGTGGTGGTATACCAGGACATAAGGCCTGTACTGCCTTAGCCCCCCTACGGGATTACTCATCCACTCATCCCTTAAGCCCATCTTTCAAACCCCACTTTTTATGTAGGTACTAGGCTGGAGGCCCGTCTGAGCTGTAGCTCCGTTCACCCCTAACTTACATGCCTACCCACACACGGCTTAAGGCTCGCACAACCTCAGCCAACAACATATGCATGCAAATACATGATTCACCACAACATCAACTCAATCATCAATATCCATACATATATGCAGATGGCAACACAATACCACGTAGCCTACTCAGCACCACCTGTGGTCCAACAATCACTATCAACTCCATGCAGGCCCAATCCAGTCCCATGCATGATTAATAGGTAAGGCTCTATCCAAGCAGCACATACCTCATGAGAATTCTCACGCAACACTGGGACCTACATCCCCTGCGAGAAGTCTCACCATAACAACACAACATAACTAGTGGAAGTTCTATCTAAGCAACCTTCCACCCAACTACCACTTTTTAACAATTTATTAAACAAATCCACAATAATAATAAAGAAAAAACACAAAAGCTAGTTTAGAAAGCCATTTGAACATCCAATTATCTTAAAATATACATTTTACATCTTTTAGGACCAAAATTCATATAATAGTTCACATTTTGAAATGGAAACTTTAAAATCTGTAATAGTACATTAAATTATGAAACGACATATTAAGTACTGTATTAACAGATTATCTACTGTATAACAGATTATATCAGTTAGTAGAAATGCACCAAAATTCATTTTCTGGTAGAGATAATCGATTAGGGATTTCCATAATCGATTATGTCAAAACCAATATTAGGAAAATTTTTCCTAAAGCATAGATAATCGATTATGAGATCCCATAATCAATTATTCCAAAACCAAAATCACAAAAAGAACTTCTGGAACTCTAGATAATCGATTATGTGATTCCCATAATCAATTATTAGTGATAGAATTTTGAAAAAAAACGATTTTCTACAAAAATTCACCTTCTCAACCACATAAACTCAGATTTCCAATCAATAGGAGTTCCAGAATCATCAATCCACCTCAACCAAACTCATATACATTAGATTATATAACAAATTCAACATTTCATCACAAAATCATTGATTTCACATCAAAATCTCATATTTTTCCCCACAAACCCATTTTCATCCAAGTCCACCAAATATGGCAACATCCATAGAGATTGAATCGTTTCAAAGCAAGAAATCAACATACCAATAATTATTAACACAAAACAACCGATTTGTAAGCTTCCCTTATCTCTAAATGTTCCTGAATCTGAATTTAGGTTCCTTGAGGATCCGATGTTTTGAGCCAAATCTTCCAAGAATCGATCCTTTTCTCACCACAAACACTGAATTGAGCCCGAAATCCTCTAATACCCTTACTAACTTAAGAGATTCTAGAGAGAGATAGAGAAAGATGAAGAGAATAGAGAGAGAAGGAGAATGAGGAAATGAGAGAAAAGTTCTCTTCCCGCCCCCTTTTATACTTGACCTTCCAAAGCTCTCACACGGACTTTGGGCTAACTAAGGCTCATGACTCATCAAACCACTCCCCATATCCCATAATTGGTCTAACTTAACTGTTTTATCCCAAAAGCCCAAAATCACTCTCACAACACATTCAATTGGCTCAAGCACATATTTCAAGTTTCCTAAATTCATACCGGTAATTCAAACAAACAACACATAACCATCACTACATACAACATACCATACATAACAACAATTCATTTATTCCTTTTAATTACGTATATTACATTTCTAATTTCCACTTTTAATTATCAAAACACTAAATCATACATTAGGAAAAACACAAATGTTACATGGCGTCCAATGCATCAGTTTTAACGAACGTCTAATAGACTCATATATAATGACTGTCTAGAAGTAAGTCTTTCTTTTTCAATGACTAAGTGCTTAAAATTTAGACTCACATACAAAGCTCATCCAGTCATAAGCTTTTTGTAAACGTCTTAGTTAAAAACTCGTTCAGTCTATACGTCTTTCATATATATCTCCAGACTAATGCCTTACCTTTTTGAGAGATATAACATTCATATATCTAAGCATTTAATGCAAGACAGATGCACTCTAGTGCATAAGCACATTGTTACATAAAAAAGAAGTCAACTTATCAAGCTGCCAAGCCGAATAAGGAATGATCAGAAAAGCAACCCTCCATCACAATCCTACACCTTCTATTTTCTTGCAAGAACTAAAGTCCCTTTTCTGACTTCTCTAAAAGCTCAATACATGTGCTCTTTCTTGAAAGCTGAAGCTGAATCTTCTCAACAGCTCTTCTCTACAAGGACTATATATACCAATTAGAGAAAAGAAAACAACAATGTACCAAGGAAAAAAAATCGATTTAGAGCTCTTACATTTACTAGATGGCTTTGTAATCTCATTGAAAAGAAATTCCGTATGTACTTAAACTTTTATATTCTCACTTCGTGAGTAGACTTGTTTTATAACAACTGTTTATGTTGTGAAAACCTGGAGAAGCTTAATAAAAAAGAATACTTGGGTAGTTAAGCAATTTAGGCTGATTGTGTTGTAAAGCATGTAGAGGCAATAAAGAATAGTTGTTGTATAACCTAAGGTTGGTTAGTGAAAACCTTTTAGACGAAGGGACTGGACGTAGCTCAAGGTTGAGTGATCTAGTATAAAAACTTTGTGTCTTTGCCCTCTCTCATCCCTCTTTAACTAGCTTTCGAACTCCTTTTAGAAAATTGGTTAAAAAGTTTTTTAAATGCACAATTCAACCACTCCTTCTTGTGCATTTCTCGTTATTTCAAAAAATTCCAAATTCCTCATGAACACTCACTCAGCGAGTTAAACTTTGTCTTAATGAACTACTTCCATTCATCACAATTGCAATTAGACTAAGAATACTTGCTCAATGACATCAGTAGTAGCTCAGCGAAGTTCAAGGCTGAGAGCCTTACTTTACTTGCAAGGCAATCTCGCTCAACAGCTGCTCACAACTAGAAATAGAGATTCTCTTTGAAAAACTCAAAATCCAAACTTTTGACACCCACTATCCTAAAACAACTTAACAGGGTTCAAAACAGGATCATTTAACAATAATCGAACGTATACCCATCACATTTTGCACCACATTACAACAAATCAATCAAAATCATACAACTCATTCAAATCACATTTCTAGCTCAATCAAAAGCAATATTCTAACATAACAACATTCACCAATCAAAAAAATCAACAATTGTAAGCTTCCTTTACCACTTGGAGCTTTTAGAATATGAATTTATAGAATAGGATAGAAAGGGGAAGGAGCTCTAGAGGCAAATCTTTGTGGAGAAAATTGGTAACAGCTACACGATTCTCACGAAATTTAGAGAATGACGTAGTCTTGGAAATCTTGTTCTTCACTTAGGAGTTTCAAAGGAGGTGAGTTGAGAGAGTTTGAGAGTGTTTCGGTTTTGTGTCTTAAAAGGTTCCTAGGCCTTAAGAGGGGTTTTGGACTTGCTAAGGCCCGCGATCCCTCTAATCATTCCTTAAGACCCAAAATTGGTCTAATACCACTATTCACTCCCTAGGCCCAAAACAAGCATCATACATAGAGGTACTTGGCTCTAACAACATTTCTCTCAAATTCCACAATTTAGACCAAAGTTCCAAGACAACACATGATAAAACAACTAACACATAATCACAACTCATTAATTATGTTTTTATTGCATGGATAAATTTAATTTCTACTTGTAACTATTTAAATCACTAAATCACACATTATGAAAACATTGGCGTTACATAAAACACATGAAAACCAACTTTTCAAAATTCAAAACATTTAGAATAATCATTAAAACCAACTTGGGTGAGAAAAATCCTAAAAATAAAAAATTCAATATTTGGGGTCAAGACACCTCGAATACCTTCTCAAGACTTTAAGAAGTCACTAGGATTTTTCCCATAATTTTATAAATTCAACACATGCCATCCATTTTTTATAACTTAAAATAGAATCTCAAAATAAATTCCATCTCCATACTCATTTTAGAAATTCATCATTAATTTTCTACTCATGTAATTGAGTTGATCCTAACTCTTCTAGAACCATCAAGATGTCCACATTCACATAAAAATGCATTGCAACCATCATCATACTTAAACAAATACATAATATTGTATTTCTACTTGCAAGTCAGATTCATGGTTTCACAAAATAGGTCGCACTAGAAAAATCGCCATAAATCACAAATAATTCAAAATGAGATAGAAATCCACCAAAGGGCACGTCAAATTAAGGCTTGTAGCCACTACAACAATTTTTGCAAGATAGGACATAATCTAGCAGCACAAAACAGTAATACATATGCACTTGATTGACTCCATATGGCATAGCACACAAACAAACAACAAGCAAGACTCACCTTTCACACTTAAGTGCTGCTCAAACATGCCAAAACAAAATTGTAATCCCTCAACTCAAATACTGCATTTCAGCTCCATTTAACCACCATAACTAAGCGTTATCTAAGTTGTCTAAACCCCAAAACTATATAAAACCTGCCTCAAAGAAAATGTTGGTATAAATTGTGAAAAATAGCTATTTAAGTGAAGCCAATTAGGTTTGATAGGTAAGCTACACAACTACAAAGTGGTAAAATATCAACCTCAAATTCTCATCTCACAGTTTGAACAATAACTTTGAAAATAGGGGATTCAAAATGCAAATACAGCCAACAAATTTTGACTATAACACATTCATTTCACAAGTATGGCTCTAATAGCTTAACTCCATTCATAAATCCATTTAAAACAGATTTGAAAGAAATTGTAAATAAGGTGTAGATACAATTTTAGATTATCACAGCTTAGTAGCCACTCCACTCACATACACAATCCCAGACACAAATTCAATCATCTTATCGATGACACAATCACTTATACATCAAACTCAAATCCAATCTTAATCCAAAAACTCCAAATTAAGCCAAGCAATTGAATCATAGCAAGCAATACTAAATTCGAATTTCAGCATATATGTATATATACATATATATATATATACACTCATCAATCATACTTTAGAATCACACTCATGCAAAATACATCAAAACCAAAAGTACTCTTAAGCAATTTCACTAATTGTTTTGAGCTAGTGTTCTTCCATCCATGAAAAATTGTTACTAATTTCCCCACCTTGCTAACCATATCACAAACATATAGTAATTCACAAAACCTAAGCATAAAATAATTCTCACAAAGTCTAATTACGAGTCATATCATGATGACTATTTGGCACCGAACCCCGAAGAACATCAAGAGTAGGGAACTCCTAACTCTCTCCTTGTGCCAAGTTCACATATTATCCCTCACTGCCCCCTTACCTTAGATGCGTAAGGGACTTTGCGAGTGCGCCGTGCTTCCTCTTCAATCCTTGCCCTTCACGAGCCGTGAACTTTCAATCAGTGTAATTTTTTTACTGGTGCTCAGAATGACGATCAAGACTTGTCAAATCAAAGAGTGTAATGAGTACTATACATAAACTAGGTTGCATGTAGGATCAAACAACTGCAAGCCCCTGAACATAAGTCCATGAAAGAGAAAAAGGAAAAACAGTGTCAATTGGAAAAAGTGCTCCAATCATTGTGATTAGGAGACAACGAGGAGTAAACTTATGGGTTTGTTTCAGTCATACGATGTCATACGAAGCTTCATCTTTCAAAAACAAGAGAGAAGACGAAGACAAAATGAAAGATTGAGGATTTACTAAGATAATATGAGATCGTAAGCTCAATCACAGGCTCGAATAGGTGAGTTTACACCAAACAAAATTCGAGTTTGAGCTTAGGGTGCTCAAACTCGAAAGATGCAAAGATTATGGAGTACTTGGATTTGAGCTTGGTTGCTCACTGTGGTGGCGATGTGAACACAAGAGGGAGAAAAGATGAGAACCTCATAGGGATGGTGGAGGGCGGTTCTCGGTGGTCACGAAGGGAAGAACAAGGTCGTGGGTGGCCCTTGTTGTACCACGCAACTTGGATTAATGGTTCGTAGAAATGAAAGAAGAAAGGGAGATGCTGAGAAGGGAGGGGACCTTGTGGCTCTTAAACGCGAAAGAAAATGAAAAAGGTAGGGGCTAGAGGTGTCGACGTATAGAAGAATCTAGGGGTGGAGCAACATATTTACTAAGTTAAGGGGTTTAGCTTCTCATAGAAGTGCTAGGAATGCAAAACTGGGGATAACTCTAGTAATATAAGATACTGGTTTAAGAACATGTAAATACTTGAATGACAAAATTTTTAACTATAGGCAACCCACTTGTAGGCATATGATTGATTTAGGAGTTATAAGGTGGTATTATTTGTTCTAAAACAATGTAAAAAAATGTAACTTAAACACATAGGTGCAACTAGAAAAATATAAGAGACTCATTTGTGGACATAGAATTGATCAATAACAATGTTTTAGTAATTTAGGATCATCAAATGATTTAATTTAAAATAAGAATATAGCAACATCAATAAATTTTGAATTGAATAAAAAATAGAATTTAAGAGCAATGTCAAATTCAAGGATTAATGGGATTGAACAATAATTTCACATGATCATTTTTATATTTTTAAACGCCTTAGAAAGTAGTACTCATCCTCTACATTGGCGATTTTGACTCTAAATAAGCTTCAAAGTATTTAGTCCTTCCACCAACAATTAGTGATATTAAATCACTAATTATCACGTAAGCCACATACACATCATATATAATACATCTACTTTATCAACATAACAGATAATTGGACAAACAACACTTAGATAGATACACACACATCATGCAACACTGTATTCTAAGCACAAAAAATAGGATGTTACAGCAACACTAATAGCAATAACAACAACAATAACAACAACAGCAACAACATCAACAGCAACAATAACAACAATAACAATAACAGTAACAACAACAACAACAGCAACATCAACACCAACAATAACAACAATAATGATAATAACAACAACAATAACAGCAACAATAGAAACAGTAGCAACAACAATAGTAACAACAACAGCAAAAATGGCAACAACAACAGCAATAGTAATAGCAACAACAACAACAATAACAACAACAATAGCAACAACAAGAACAACGACAACGACAATAACAACAATGGTAACAATAGCAACAGCAGTAGCAAAAACAACAATATCAATAACAACAACAACGACAACATCAACAACAATAGCAAATGCAACAACAACAACAATAGCAACAATAACAACAACAACAATAACAAAAACAGCAATAGCAACAATAGCAATAATTGCAACAACAGCAACAACAATAAAACAAACGATAGCAATAACAACAACAACAACAATAAATAGCAATGGCAACAACAATAACAGCAATAATAGCAACAACAATAGTAATAACAACAACAGCAACAACAACAACAATAGTAACAACAATACCAGCAGCAATAGCAATAACAATAGCAACAACAACAACAATGACAACAATAACAACAGCAGCAACAACAATAATAATAATAACAACAACAACCACAACAACAGTAACAACAACAATAATAACAACAGCAACAAAAAAATTCTATATACTTTGATGATTAAGGAGAAAATGGAGACCCAAGTCGCAGCATGAAAAAAAAAAGGCTTCAAAGGAGGTGTTTGGAAATTCTTTTCTATTCCATTAAATCACTATATAATTATTACTATACTTTAATTTGAATGAAATGAAATTCTATATCAAACACCTTAATCAATTTGGGAATTAAATTAATAAAACATGAACCAAATTGTATTGAAAGAGGTACAACTGCGAAATCCTCTATCACTAGAAATTTTGGAAAAAAATCAAAATTGAAAACTATGGTCACAATTTATAAATAATTGATATAAAGATATCTCTAAATCTTTAAAAAATAAGCTAAAAAAATAATATTATTCAAGGTTTTTTACATATAAGGCAATTTATATTGGCAAAGAATTAACATGTCCAATTAATATGTTCAAGGTCTTTTACTTAAAAAAAAAAAAAACGTAGGGCACCGTGAAAAGGCATTCAATTCAAGAAAACGAAAATAATGTAAAGCAAAGGAATAACTAAAACCAAAAACAATTAATGAATGCCATGGTGCCACAAATTTATCATAATTTGTTTGGTTGATAAAGATACATCAGTACACACTAATTTTACAAATATCTTTTAATAAAAAAACCCTAAATTATTTTATCCAAATTTGTTTAAGTATTAAAACAAGGAAAAGGGATAGAGTTTAATAGAAGCTACAAATCCAATGTTATTATAATACAAAACAGTCATAACATGCATCAATCAGGCTTTGATACCAATTGATGAAAATTTAATGACAAATGATGCACAATTATAGCATGTTGATGACACATAATAAAAATTATAAAAGAGTTAAAAAAATGTATACTTGAAGAGGAGAAGAAATTCATGCCTATTGCTTCAATTGAATGACAAACACCAAATGAGGGAGATACTTCTCTCTGTCTAGCAGTTAGGATTTCCACACAATGTTCTGCAACACTAAAGTTGTTTAATGAGACGACAATTTTATAACCATTAGATAAGTGCAGAGACCCCTCATTTGTGTACCAATTGAGGGCCTAACCCATCATAGGCACGCTCACATAATAAACCCGAACAACTAACATCCATCAATTAAAATATCATAAATTTTATTTTTATAATTGATATTAATAATTTAAAATTTAATCAAATAATTAAACAATGCTAATCTACAAAATTCTAACATCCTTTAGATATATGGAAGTTGTGGTTAAAAGCTCTGGCTCAAAATCTTACCCGAAACATGGTTTCTGCAAGTAGAGATATTTTTAAGAAGTCAAAAAAATGTGAAAGTATCTTGAGACATTTGTTTCCTTATTACTGTTATTTCCTTATTTCCTTTTTTAGGCATAATTTTTACCCTATAAAAGGGAGATTAGTAAATATACAAATCATACAATTAATATACAAATTTCTTTCCTTTCAACTTGCTCGCCGTCCAACGACAGCAATGGAGCGCCCTCCAACAAGCTCTAACGTACTAGCGAAAATGGAGGAAACGATGGGCGAATGGGGAAGAAAAAAGCTTCAATGAAAGAAATGAGGGGCAGATGGGGGAGAAGAAAGTTGGAATGGAGGAAATGAGGGGCAGATGGAGAAGAAGGCTGGAAAATAGGAAATGAGAGGGATGGAGGTGCACAAAGGGTAAAAGAATGTGACTTTTTAAGCAGGTTCCAGCTAGAACCGGTTTAAAAAGTGCGCGGGGATATTATTTTAATTTTAAAAATAAGTTTTTAGATCGATTAAATTTGAACCGATTTAAAAAAGTTTGATATAATTTCAAAAATGTCACTGCGTTTTTTTTTAAAACCAATTCAATTTTAACCAATTTAAATTCCTGCTTTAAAATCTGTTTTGTGTAGTAGTGTTTACTGCATCATTTATAATAGGCTTAAATATGTTTTAAGTCCCTACAAATATGGCTTTATTTAATTTTAGACCTTGCAAATTTTTTTGTTAGTTTTAGATCACTAACATGTTTTTAGTGTTCTTATAGTCCTTATCATTAATCATAGTTAATTTAGTACTGACATGGTTAATAAATAAAGAATATTAATTAAGATAATAAAGAATATTTTAAATTAAGATAATTATATTATTTTTAGGCCTATAGTTCAATTAAGTAATGTATTTATTATTTTATATAAATAAGATAATTACATATAATTTACTTTTATAAGTTATTTTAAAATTTTAATATATTATGAACAATGATTTTTATTGGTTTCAATATTATTCTTACTTTTTAATTCATTGATTTACTCTTAACATTAATTTTACTCTTAATATATTAATTTTACCTTTAAAGACAAAATCATTGCTTGTGATATATTAAAAAAATTATATTACAATCAGTCAAAATTAATAAATTGAAATATAAAAATAACATCAAAGTAATATATTGAAATATATTAAAAGCAAATTATAAGCGTCTAAGTAAATTATATTTTTTTAAAAAAATACAATGTTAAAAATAAATTAGTGATTTGAAAAGTGAGAACAATATTAAAAGCAATAAAAATCATTGTTGATAATATATTAAAAATTAAAAATAAAATATAAAATTATATTATATGTAAATACCTTATTTATATAAAATAATAAATACATTGCTTAATTGAATTATACACTTAAAAATAATCTAATTATCTTATTTAAAATATTCTTCATTACCTTAATTATCTTAATTAATATTCTTTATTTTGTTAGTTATGTTAACACTAAATTAACCATAGTTAATGGTAAGGACTAAAAAGAGCGCTAAGAAAATATCAGAGATCTAAAAATAACAAAAATTTTGCAAGGACTAAAACTAGATAGAATCATAATTGCAGGGACTTAAAACATATTTAAGCCTTTATAATATTACTATATTTTTCCTATATCCCTAAGTAAAGTCAGGTAATTATCTATCATTGTTCTAATAAAAGTAATTATTAAATTAAATTCAAACCTAAGAATATTTGTCTGACCTTAGCTAGACTTTGATGGACAAAAACACGCTTTTTTTTTGGTTTTTCCCGATTTGTAAAGATGGCAATAGATTTGGGGTATAGATATTCATCTTATATATGTGTGTATAAAATATTTTAGTAAGTTACATCGTAGATGTAAAGTTATAACTTACTAAAATACTCATTCTATATATACTTAGGTATATGTTAACAAATTTTATATATAGAGAGATAGAGAGAGAGAGACATCAAATTATTCTAAAGTAACTCTTGGAAAAATTGTTTCTTTAATAACTTTTTATACATATTAAATTTTATTAATCCAACTGTTATATTAAAAGTTGTTATCAAATAGATTAAGGTAGTGTTTGGCCTTTTTTTTCTTCTTAAAAGTAAAAGTTAGGCCAAACACTCCTTTAAAAATGTTCTTAAAAAAATAAGTGACTTTTTTTTTTTTTAAGAAGAAATACCATCAATCAGGAGCATGTTAAAAATCTAATTCAGGTAGCTTATTTGATACTTTAGCAGAGCTTTTTTTTTACCAATGTCCTCCCTTCGAATCTCATCATCCACAATTTTATTTTAAATATAAACATATTAATATAATAATTAATACTAACACATTAATTTAGTAGTTATAATATTATAATATATTTAATATTTTTATTATACTCCTATCAGTATAAATATTTTAATAATATTCAGTATTATAAGTATTATTCACTAATGAATATATTCAGTATTAAAGTATTGTTTTCCTTGTCCATAGTGATTCTACCCAGCTCGAACAAGATTGTCTCTAGTGGAAGATACCTATGGTCTCTAAAAAAAAAAGTATTAAAAGTATTGTATTCAGTGGTGCTATGTTTTGAGTATTATAGTATATTTATTTTCAACCACGACTTTTTCTTATATATATATACATATATATATTATCAACTAAAATAATTTTTAATATTTTTAAAAATTATTGTCTTAAATATTTATATTTTTATTTATTTTTATTATCATTAAAATAATTTTATGTAAATTAAATTAATTTTATAAAAATATTTTTTATTTTATAAATATATTCTTTTATTGGACGAGATAACTAATTTTATATAAAATTAAAGTTTTTAAATATTTTTACCAAAAACTTTTAATTTAAAAGGAACTTTAAGCTTAAAAAAATTGACAAACAACTTCTACTTTTTTTTTTAAAGTTCTTATTTCTCACTTTAACTTAGAAGTAGCTTTTAAGTAAAAAAAAAAAAGTTGGGTCAAACACACCCTAAGTCTATAAATTTTTAAAATATTATACATTTCGTTAAATAAATTCAATTTAATGTATTACACACACACATATGGCGAGTTATTCAAGTGAGAATGATAAATATATATCATTAAATCTTATTTGAAAGATCAAAATTAAAAAAATAAAAATACATACACGTGACTTTTGAATGATCATGTGACCACCAACCAATTTTAATGTTGATCACCCATATATGATTGTATGGTTAAGATTTATATTTATCATATTTTAAAATAAAAATTGTTCTCTTTATATGTGTATATATGTATATGAGTTTAATTTCTATACACCGTCAGTGTAAAAAATTTTGTACTTTCAGCCAATTAAAATCTTACTAGGTATGACTTTTAAAGTACAAGTTAGCTACAAAATAGCTACAAAATGATCCTTGGCCTGAGTTGTGGGCTACTGGGTGCTATTTCCTTTGGAAGTGGAGAAACTACCATGGGTATGATCCGTCCTTTATTCGTCCAGCAAAACCGTGGGAAGTTATTGTGGAGCTTTGGAAAAGCTTTAATTCTACCAGCAACTATGAGAAGGGCATGGAGTGCAATAGGAAGACTGCTAATATAAGGTGGATTCCTCCCGCTAGGGGTTGGGCTAGCCTAAATACGGAGGGTGCAGATAGAGGAGGAAGGAGTATTTCTGATTATGGGTATGCTGGTTGTGGTGGTCTATGTCGAGACAACAAGGGTAATTTGATTGTTGGATTTGCAAAGTTCATTGGTTGCACTAATGCATACATGGCCGAGTTTTGGGGGTTCTTTGAAGGCCTTCGTATAGTTCAAAAGAAGGGTATAAAGGAAGTGGAGATTCAGGTGGATTCCGCTGTGGTTGCTAAAACATCTTGGGTGATGCTTTGGCAAACTTGGCTTGTGATAGGGAATGTGGGTTGGAGATTTATGAAAGTCCTCCTTTGGATGTTAGGAAGTTATTTTTTGCTGATGTTATGGGAGTTTCTACTCCCAGACTTATTTCATTGTAGTTTTCTATCCTTTTGGGCTCAGGTCCCGTTGAATACCAAAAAAAAAAAAGGAGTACAAAATTGTTCATAGCGTAAAATGAATAAAACATTAGTTAGAAAAAAATTCCTAGTTAATTTATAGCTATTTTTTTTAAAATTTATAACTAATTTACAGTTAATTTGTAACAATTATATTATTCAATTTTCTTTTTTCCTAGCTATATAGCTAGGATATGTTATAGCAATTCTGTAGCTAAAGTACAGTTGAAATTATCATATATCTATAATTATTTCCCAGCTAATTCATTGTTAAATATTAATTTAAAAGTTCCATTTTAAAACTATTTTGTACGTAATTTGTAATTAATTGCTTATTCTCTCCAAACAAATATATATATATACACAAACATGCACACACACATACACACACATATATATATAGGGAATTGCTAACGTACACGTACTTATTTTTTAGTTGAAGTATCTTAGCAAGTTATAATTACAATATATCTCAAAATACACCAATAGTGTAGCTTGCTAACATACTTCAGCTAAAAAATAAGTACGTGTACGTTAATAAATGCTTGTGAGATTTGTTAACGTATAAACATTTTCTAGTTGGAGTACGTTAGTAAACTATAACTATAATATATCTTAAAATATACTAATGGTGTAGCTTACTAACATATTCTAACTAAAAAACAAGTGAGTATACATTAGTAAATCCCATATATATATACATACATACATAAATTCAAATATATATATATTAATATAATAGAATTTTTTAATTTAATTTTCAATTTATAGGTTATTTTTACTCAGCTCAAATATTATTTGTCCAAACTAAACTTATGTACATATTTAGCTATAAATTAAAATTAAAATCCAAAAACAAAGCAAGTCATAATTGAATTGTCCAAGATCTTAAAAGCATTAGCTCCAAAGGGGTCAATGATTTTGTGTTAACAATAAAGTTACAAAAAAAGAGTAGCATAGCCAGCTGCCCCATCTCCCCCAAGAATCACATGCACAAAAAGGCCAGAGGCAACAACCATTATGTACAGAAGATCTCTAGAGAGGAGGTTCCACGGTAGTTGCTTTAATATATTACTAAATTTTTGCTTACCACTCTAATTTTCTGCACAGGAGAAGAAAATGAATTAGTATAGGTAAAAACATTTACAAGCCCGATTAAGCTAATGAATAAGGCATCACAAGTTTCCTTTTCTAGTAGAATCAAATTAGCATAATAAGTCAGGCCAGTAAATTGAAAATTTTTAAAAAAAAAAAAGATATCAGAAAAGCTAATTTTATGTAACACTAGATTTTAAACCGTACAGTTTGTTTAAATTATATATTTCTTACATTTGTATTTATTATTATTTCAAAAATATGTGTACATAAATAAAATTATTTATAAAATATTTAATATTAAATTAAATATAATTACACTAAAATTGAAAAAGATGATTAATTATATTTTTAATTGAATAGATGTAGAGTTCAAAAATGTTAAGCCTATTGAAATTTATTATGATTTCTGCTTTTTTCAAGTAATAATAGGGTTGCGATACCTATATGGAATGTATAAATTAAAAATGAATGTAAGAATAATAAATATGAATATATAAGTATTTAAATTTGAGTGTTCAATTTTGTTATTGTGGGTATTATGTTAACACGTATTTGATTTTTGTGTTTATAATTAATAATTTTAAATATATATATTGGAAAAAAATATTTATTTTAAATTCGTTGAAATAGTATGATTTTTATTAAATATATATAGTTATTAATTATTTTAAAATGATGTTTTTAATTATTTAGAAGAAATTGATTTTAATTATGAGATATTGCTAATTTTTTGGGTTGATTAACCTAAATGCGACATGAATTGAGCACTCTTGATTAGTGCATGAGATATTGTTAATGTTTTGAGTTTGTTAACCAAAACGCAACAAAAATTGAACACTCTTAACATGGAATTTGTACTAAAATTTATTTTTGAAAACAATTTAATATAAAATCTTTATTTTTGTAATCAAAACTTCTAAGATATATATTATTGTATATATTTGAAATCTTTATTTTAATATTTATATTAAAATAAATATTTCAAATATATACAATAATAGATTAAAACTACTAAGATGTCTCTTTTCTTTCCTATTGAATAATTTATAATTATTTATATTTTGTAATAAATTAAAATGCTAATTTATTATTTGTTCAAAAATATTCTTATTTATTCAAAACCTTACAAAACCTTTCTTTTATATATATAAAGAGAAAGATATAAAGAGTTCAGATAATAGATTAAAATAATTACAATTATAATTATTATTTATGTAATAGAGTAAACATCTCTTTTTACGTTATAGTAACAAAATATCTCTTTTTTTTCCTATTGAATAATTTATAATTATTTATATTTATATAATATAAAATAAATTAAAATACTAATCTATTATTTGTTTCAAAATATTAATATTTGTTTAATAATATTCAATCTAAAATAAAATATCACCAAATTTGTACTAAAATCAATTAATATGAAATTTGTACATCAATTTATTTTTGGAAACAATAATCAATATAAAATTATTGATTGATTAAAATCAATCAATGAAAAGGAGAATTTGAATATAAAGTACAAAACCTTAATGTCGCCAATTAATGTCTCAAAAACTCTAATATTGCCAATAAATATCCTAGAAACCCTACAAAACCTTTCTTTTATATATATAAAAGATAAAGATATAAAGATTTCCTATTGAATAATTTATAATTATTTATATTTATATAATATAAAATAAATTAAAATACTATTAAATTAAAATACTAATTTCTTATTTGTTTCAGAATATTCATATTTGTTTAATAATATTCAATCTAAAATAAAATATCACTGAATTTGTACTAAAATCAATTAATATGAATTTGTATACAAATTTATTTTTGAAAACAATAATCAACATGAAATTATTGATTGATTAAAATTAGTAAATAAAAAGGAGAATTTGAATATAAAGTACGAAACCCTAATGTCGCCAATTAATGTTCCAAAAACCCTAATGTCATCAATAAATACCCCCAAAAACCCTACAAAACTTTTCTTTTATATATATAAAGATGTTTCAAAATATTCATATTTGTTTAATAATATTCAATTTAAAATAAAATATCATCGAATTTTTACTAAAATCAATTAATATGAAATTTATAAACCAATTTATTTTTGGAAACAATAATCAATATGAAATTATTAATTGATTGAAATCAGTCAATAAAAAGGAGAATTTGAATATAAAATACAAAACCTTAATGTAGCTAATTAATGTCCCAAAAACCCTAATGTCACCAATAAATACCCCAGAAACCTTATAAAATCTTTCTTTTATATATATAAAGATATTTAACTCCCACAAATCTCTCTCTCTGTGTTAGAATAAACAAGTACACAGTATGTGCAAATTTGATTAGTCTGGAACTTGGGGAACATAAGTAGAAGACACAAACCAAACAATAATAAGTTAACTCGTAAAGTGGGTCCAAACTCTTACTCTAAGTAGAATTTCTACAAACAAAGCCCTCCTATAGTCCTTGTTAGACTTCTAATTATAGTTGTACCAACTAAGTTCCTTAAGTCTAATGGACCTCAAACTGTGCAGTTAGGATCCTTTAGATATGTGGAAGTTGTGGTTAAAAGCTTTGGCTCAAAATCTTACACGAAACATGGTTTCTACAATTAGCCCTCTTCCACCTTCCACAAGGCTTCTAAACATAACTAGTTGGTCCAAATTGACCTAGGATGGTCCAAGTAACTTCAAATCTGGTGTTTAGATATCTTCTGGGATCTTAGAACTGAGTGTAAAAGTTCTAGTTTACGAGTGCCTTGGATTTGTGACCTGTGCACACCATCCTCTTCTTAAGCCTATTTAGTCATGTTTTGGGACCTATGGATCTAAATGACTTCAAATTTTGCAGTCATCTTATGTGTAGGTAGGGAACTGTGTGTGAAGGCTTCCTTCTAAGAGCATGACATATTTGAGATTTGTGCAGTCCATGCATTTAGTGCTCTTCATTTGTCATTGTTTAGACATTGGATGCTAAATTTGGAAAATCCTTAAGGATTACCTATAAAATTTGGCAGTAGAGACTATGAGGTGACTAGTAATATGTTAACGCATTTCCTAAGGCCATTTGAACCCAGAAAAACTAATTTGGACAACCAGTTCAAGGGTTTAATCAATAGTGACAAGGCTAACACATATGGCTTCCAACCTTGACATTTAGCTTTTCACTTGTTCCTACCCTCGTGTGCAGCAAATTAACCAAACATTTTCCATATTTTGACATTGAAACACAACTTGGTAATCCTATATCAGCAAGTTATGCAGTAATCCACTATGCCTTTGCTGCATAATTATGCAGCAACTCCTCTTCAACATCTTGGTTTAGATTCTAGGTTCATAGGTTAATCATTTGATTGATCTTTCCCACATTTCAAACCACTATTAACCAAGATTAATTATGGACAATTAAGGCTTCTAATTCAAGTCCTTATTTAGGTTACTACCATACTAAAAAACATTAATTTATTCCATTCAAGTTTTACACCATTTGTTTTAATATAAAGCCTATAACATGACTGGGGCAAGATTTTGGCACGATCCAACTAAAAGCACCACAAAACAGTTCTAGACACTTTTAATACATTTCTAACCGATTATACAATAATAAATCACCAAGATTTTGTTCCAAATCCATTCTCTATTCAGATTTCCCAAAATTTTCTCCAAAACCCATTTCATCAAAACCACAGCCTAACTCATGCACAACCAGATTTGGAATGAACCCAAGGTAAGACTCACACAAAATCATGCTCATACATCACAAATATACAAGTGTAAGCTTCCTTTACCTCTTGGAGCTTCCGAATCCGAGCTTGGGGAAGAGAAAACGGGATATGTGTAGGACCTTGAGCCAAACTCTATGAAAGCGAAGATATAACAGGCCTCCCACAGTTAGAAACGTGATTCCTCACCAAGTTTGGGTCTCACACTTCAAGAGTCTCAGCAAGGTTTGGAGAAAAATGAGAGAATAAGAGAAGAGAGTGAGAGAAAGAGACTAGAGAATGAGAGAAGGAGGGGGATGGGAGAATGAGAGAAATGAGAAGGGGAGGGGGTTTTATATTTTGAAACCCTCCCTGGGCCTTACAAGGCTTCAGGCCCACTAAAGCTCAGAGTCTGTCTATTCACTCTCCAAAACTCACAACGGTTCTCACTTAACTGTTTTTCTCTCAACAACTCAAACCAATATCAACAACACTCTCAATTTGGCTCAAGCACATTTGTGTCAATTCCCTGAAGTCAAATAGGAATTCCAAGTTTACAACATACAACTAACACCATCCAACAACAATTAACAACAATCCACTCATTTATTTGTTTTTAAACACCATAGTCACATATTAATTTTTTTCACTTTTAGTTATTAAATCACTAAATCATACATTAAGAAAACACGGTGCTACAGTTAAAATTGAAAGGAGTTCTTGCAAAGTTAGATGTTCACTCAATAAATTATTTATAATAATAATTACATATTGAGTAAATTACATTAACACCCCTTAAGATTTTTTCAAATTACACACGATACCCCTCCTTTTTCTATCCCTACACAAACTCTCTTAATTGTTTATAAAATATTACAATGACATCCTTAATACATTACACTAACCCCCATTTATTGTTTGAAAAACATTACATCATGTTTCCTATAAGGAAGATTGTTGTAAATGTTAAAAAAGCAGAGAGATTATGTGCAATCTGAAAAAACCTAAAAGGATATCAATGTAATTTACTCATACATATTTTACCTTAATTTAAAAATGTTGTAACTTAATTAAAATATATATGATCATAATTGCCTTTTTTTATAAGATCATAATTACCTTAATTAATTCATATCACAATATATATATATATGTCATAATTACCATGATTAATAGAATTTTGTATTTTAACATATAAAAACAGTATTTTTTAGCAATATTTAAAAATTATACTTCATAAAAAATAAATTATATATAAAAATTACATATGATTATCTCAATTATATATATTTAATAATTACATTAACTAATTTAATTACATCACTAAAAATTTCTAACAAATTTAATAATACATTAAATAAAAAACTAAACTATATATAATATGTGTCATGTGTCTCTAATCTTATAATACATGTCAAGAATTTTCACCTTAAATCAAATCAACTTAACATTAATTTTTCTTAATTTATTATTCAAATAAAGGAGATTTCTAATTTATATCCAAAATGTTCAATTTCTTTAATTGATATTAAAAATAATTAAATATTTATAAATCAACTAATTTAATTATAATTATGGGAAATTACCTTAATTATATAAATTTATTAATTACATTAATTATTTTAATTATACATTTTACATAATATATTTATCTTAATTTAATATAACTTTACAATATTTTTAAATATATATATATATATAGATCATAATTATGTTATTTTATTCAAATTACACACACACACACACACATATATATATAATGTAATTATCTTAATTATTATAATTATTCAAGTGGACAGAAATGTTAATTTCATTGAGTTTGAAGCAAAATTAATTTATTTCTATTTAAAATGTTATTTATAATGAAAAGTCAACAGAAAATTTTGCTTCATTTCTATTTTAATAAATGAACAGTGCATATTTAGGTTAAACTAGTCATTAATTTTAAATTAATCTTCTATTTTAAACTTTGATCCATCAAAATGCTAGTAAATTACTTCTAATTGACATGTATAATAAATAAATAAATCAATACATAAATAGTGAGATAATAAATGAACAAATTAACATGAAATTAATTTAAATAAAAATTCTATATTTAGTTCAAAATTAATGATCCTTCTTAAATTAATTGTCCTTTTGAAATTTAAAATTATAATAATATTAATTAATTCAATTTTTTAATTTAAACTAATGTAATTACTTTTATTTAAAATAATTTTCATTACCCTAATTAAAATACATATTGATTATAATTATCTTTATTAATTCATATCACAATATATATTAGTTATAATTACCATGATTGACAAAATTATATATTTAACATATCAACATAGTATATTTTAGAAATATTTAATAATTATATTTCATAAAAATAACTTATATAACAATTACATGTAATTATCTTAATTATATATATCTAATAATTACATTAATTATTTTAATTATATCAATAAAAAATTCCAACAAAATTTAATAATACATTAAATAAAAAACTAAATTATATATAATATGTGTCATTTGACTTTCATCTTAGTATACGTGTCATGAATTTTCACATTAAATCAATCAAATCAACATTATTTTTTCTTAATTTATTATTCAAATAAAGGAAATTTCTACTTTCTATTCAAATGTTTAAGTTTCTTCAATCAATATTAAATATAATTAAATATTTATAAATCAACTAATTTAATTATAATTATAGGCAATTACCTAACTGTAAATAATTATTAATTACTTTAATTATATATTATAAATAATATATCCACCTTAAATTAAAATAATCTTACTATCTTTCATTAAAAAAATATATGTGTCATCATTATGTTAATTTATTCAAATTAGAACATATATTGGCTGCAATTACCATAATTATTATAATTATTCAAATGGGCAAGGACGTTAATTTTGTGTCCATTTGAAGCAAAAGTCAATTTATTCAATAAAAAGCTATTTACAATGAAAAGTCAACAGAACATTTTGTTTCATTTCAATTTAAATGAATGAACATTGCATATTTAGGTTAAATTAATTGTCAAATTTAAAATAATCGTCCATTTTAAACTTTGGTCCATCAAATTGCTATTAAATTATTTCAAATCGACACTTGAAATAAATAAACAAAATAGTTAAATAATAAATGGACAATTAAATATTAAAATAATTTAAATGAAATTTTCTTATTTAGGTCAAAATGAATGGTCCTTTTAAATTAATCATCTATTTTAATTTTAAAATTATATTAGTCAATTTAATTTTATAATTTAAAAAATCTAACTATCATTGTTTAAAATAATTTTTATTACCTTAATTAAAATATATACTGATCATAATTACCTTAATTAATTAATATAACATTATAATAATTCATAATTACCATAATTAATAGAATTATGTATTTTAACATATAAAAATAATATTCTTCAGAAATATTTAATAATTATATTTCATAAAAATAAATTATATATTACAATTGCAAGTAATTATCAAAATTATATATATTTAATAATTACATAAATTATTTTAATTGTATCAATAAAAATTTTCAAAAATTTTAATAATACATTAAATAAAAATTAATTTATATATAATACATGTCATGTGCTTCTCAATTTATTATACATGTCATGAATTTTCACATTAAATCAAATCAAAAATACATTTTTCTTGATTTATTATTCAAATAAAGGAGATTTTTATTTTTGTGTTCAAATGTTTAAGTCTCTTCAATTAATATTAAATATAATTAAATATTTATAAATTAACTGATTTCTAATTACAGGCAATTAGCTTAATCATATATATTTATTAATTACATTAATTACTTTAATTATACATTTTAACATAATATATCAACCATAATTTAAAATAATCTTACTTTCCTTTTTTTTTTTAAATATATATGTCACAATTATCTTAATTAATTCAAATTAGAATATATATATATATATATATATATATATATATATATATATATATATATATATATATACAGGTTGAGAATAGCTTAATGATTACAATTATTTAAATGGACAGGGATGTTAATTTCGTTAGATTAGAAGGAATAATTAGTTTATTTTTATTTATAATGTTATTTTTAAAGAATAGTCAATGAAAATTTTTGTTCTATTTCCTTTTAAATAAATGAATATTGCATATTTAGGTCAAATTAATTGTCCATTTTAAATTTTTGTCCATTACAATGCTATTTAATTATTTCAAGTTGGCATCATGTGTAATAAATAAATTAATAATGCGCTAATAAATGAACAACTTAATATGGATATAATTTAAGTGGACATTCTAATTATATAAATTAATATAACAATTAAATGTAATTATTTTAATAATATGTATACATATATTTAATACTGTCATTAGCACAGAATCAAACGACCCCCAATTAATGATGCAAAATCTAGTTTATTGAGTAAAATCATATGGGAATGACCACACTTACTTTAAAGCCTAGTTTAGAATATCTTCATCCATATTCTCATTTCTCTTTTGAATTCTTTGAATATGTACATGCAAAATATAAAAAATAAAAATCTTAATAAATCAAATTTAAAGTAATAAAGAAACAAAATAATAAAAACTCAAATAAAGAGAAAGTTGATAGCTAGCTGGGACCTTGAGCACCATATTTGCCTCCATCCTTAATGTCATTATCCTGACCATCTATTCTAGACTATACGCTAAGCAAAGACAACATAAGTAAACAAATGAAAGGGGAACAATAAAACATAAAGATGGAAAAAAAATTAGAAGCTTCTCAAATGGAAAAAATGCAAAAATAGAAAAGAAAAGGAGAAAATATCTAATATATATTGTAACACATGTGCTTTCTTAATGCGTGATTTAGTGATTTAAACAACCTAAAGTGGAAATTTAATTTAATTTCGATAACTAAGACGAAATAAATAAGTTGTAGTTGTGAGATTGTTGTTTTATGTTGTGTTACCTTGGAATTCTAGTCTAAATTGTGGAAATTGAGAGAAATGTTGTTAGAGCCAAATATCTCTATTGATGATACCTGTTTGGGTTTGGTGAGTAAATAGTGATAGTAGACCAGTTGTTGGACCTTAGATATGATGAGATGCAAGATTGGGCCTTAGTAAGCCCAAGGTTCTTCACAAAGCCCGTGAAACCCTTTTAAGGCATAAAAACCCCCTTCCCTCACATTTTTTTGTTAGAAGACTAAAACACTCTCAAACTCTCTCAACTCACCTGATGCATGCATTTTATAACTCATTTAGTATAGTTATTTTCACTAGATTGCATGCATTTTATTACGGTTTAGGATTACGTAGGTATCCAATTGCATGATTTTACCTTCTTGTACTATGTTATGCCTTTTCCTTTGTTTGTTGTTGTTTTTAGGAAAATCTTGTAGGTTTCTTAGGCTTTGAAAGCAAAAAGACTTACAATTCCTCAAGATGATTTGAATACCTTTGAGCACTTGGAAGTCCTTTTGGAAGGCAATGGAGTCATCCCAAAGCATTTGAAAAGCAAAATCTTGGAGAAAAAGCCTCGGAGACCTCACCACCACTTGGTGGCACTCACCACCACCTGGTGGCGCCTTTCCCTAATGCTGAATATGGACTTGCGCGTCTGCCACCATGTGGTGGTGCGCCCCTTGGAGCAAAAACATCACTGTTGCACGTCTACCACCATCTGGTAACGCTTATCACCACGCGGTGAGCAGAGCTACCTGAAGGATTTTACAAGTTTTTAATTTTCTTTTGAAAATTAGCTTAGGACCAATTGTAATTTAGATATAAATAGACCTTCTGAGGGATTTTATCTAGGATCTTTTGAACTCTATTGGAAGCACGGAGAATTGGGGATTTCTCTCATCTTCTTCAATTATCTCCAGGTTTGTTTTATGTTTTCTTTCTTTTCTTTTTGGGGTTCTCTCATGACTATGTGTGAGTAGAACCCTTTCTTGCTAGGATTGGGCATAGCCCTATGATGGTGTTAATGAATTGATTACTGTTTGTCCATGTGCGATCTTGTTCCTCTTTGATTCTTTTTCTATTGATTTATTTATGTGAAACGAACTGGCCGGCATTTTCATAATCTTAGGGATTTGGGGGAGTATTGAGAGGTGAACCCAAACACTAGACCTATAAGAAAGGAACTTAGGGTTAGACCACGAAAGTAGGTTAAAGCCTTCGAGGAATATTTGAATTAACAAAGAACTTAATGGGTCTAATTGAACACAGCCATCACAACAGTAGGTGGTAAATTTGATTAGATACCTCTTCATATCTTGAAAGAGAACGAAGGGTACCTTAGGTTAATTCACCTTCATTGAGAACAAGTGAAACACATAGGTAGCGAAATTAAGACATTAAACGTCATAGTGTGAAACCCCAATCTTGGAAGTCTTCCTATTTGAACCACATCCAATTTTTAATTACAACTTTATTTAATTTCTAAATTGCATTTTCTTTCAATTGCTCTACTCTAAATTTCCCAATCAAAATTATTTTTGTTTAATTTTTATTTAGTGATAATCACTGAACACGCAGTCCCTATGGAGACTATCTTTTAATTATTACTTGACGACAACCGTGCACTTACGGTTTTTCCACATCAAGTTTTTGCCGCCATTGCCGAGGACTACATCTTTTGGCTTGGTGATTTTTGCTTGTAAAAAAAATAAAAAATATTTAAACAAGACTTCTTCCCTTAAATTCTTGTTTTTATTTTTCTGTTATTTATTTTCTTTTTAGACTTCACAGGTTCTTTTCTATTTTAGGCATTTCTCTTTGTGTGTGCCAAGATCTCTCCGTCTTGGAGAACCCACTGAAACAAACCCCGAGATTGGGAGAACCTTCCGTAGAAGGCTGAGACAACAAAGATTGAAGCACAAAGTGAGTACTATTCAAGTAGTCACAAAAGCCACGGCAAAACAACAAGTGGCTAGACCATTGAAGGACTTTGTCGGCCTAACGACCCATGAGTTGCCAACTGGGATAGCCCGTCCAACAGTATGGGCAAATGCCAGCTTCATGATACCTTTCGCTTTTCTAAGCATGCTCAAGCAGAATCAATTTAGCGGGTTGCCCTCAAAAGATCCCACAGAACATTTGGAAGGTTTCTTGGAAGTATGCGAGACTTAGCACTTCCAAGGAATCTTAGCTGATGCGCTCCGCCTACGCTTGTTTCCCATAACCTTAACAAGCAAGGCGAGAGCTTAGATGAGAACTCTCCCCAGGAATGCTGTCACCACCTGGGATGCATTTGAGAAGGCTTTCCTCGACAAGTACTATCCACTGTCTAAGACGAGTGAAATGAGGAAGTAAATTGCCAACTTCTGCCAAGGCGATAATGAATCATTTGCTAAAGCTTAGGAGAGGTTTTTGAATATCTGCTCGTATGTCCTCATCATAGATTCGAGAAGGAACTCATAATCCATTTCTTTCACAATGGATTGAAGTACCCTAGTAGAATGGTGCTGCACTCAGCGGCAGGTGGAGGCTTCATGGACAAGCCCTTTGATGAAGGATTGGAGATCACTGAATAAATGGCAGCAAATCAACACTATTAGGTAGGCGAGCAAGGGAACACCTCACGGAGAATTGCCCTAGGTAAGTATAAGGTGAACAACATCGATCTTCTTTTGGCCAAGTTGATGCCTTGAACTTAAAGATTGATAAATTAGAAAAAGGCAATGTCAATTCGGTCGGTGCTACTAACCTTTTCTGTGAGATTTGTGGTGTGCAAGGACATACAGCAATTGACTGCCAAGCTGGAGTACTTGAGGGGCTGGAGGAGCAAGTAGAAAATATCGCTACAATGCATAATTTTTACGACTACCCAAAGGAGAAATTTGACCTGTACTCAAACACTTACAATCAGGGATGGAGAGCTCATCCTAATTTCTCCTACCTAAGTAATCAGGGTCAAGGGGTTACTCAACAGCAAAATTTCCAACAACCCTCTGCTTTCAATAAAGGACCGAGTAGTCAAAGTCACCCACCACCACAAGACAAAACCTAACAATCTCTGTCAAGGCTTGAAAATCTGATGATTAATTTTATATCAAGCCAAAAGCAAACCAATGAAACAATGAGTAGCTCTATCAAAGAGCTAACTGCTAAGATAGATGGCGTGGCAATGCACAACAAAATGCTGGAAGGCCAAATTTCTCAGATGGCTCAATTTCTCCCTACCACTAATCGGGCCCCCGATAAGTTTCCAAGTAAGCCTAAAGTTAACCCAACTGAGTATGCCAATGCTATTACCACAAGAAGTGGCAAAGTGTTAGATGGACCTATGTCTAACAGAGCAAAGAAGGGTTTGGAGGAAGTAGTAGAGGAAACACAACCCATGATTGAAAAAGAAAAAGACAATTCTGTTGAAAAAGAGGTTGTGTCTCCACTAGCTTCCCACAAGGCCTATCAACCACCCATTCCTTTTCCTCAAAGAGTAGCCAGGGTAAAATTGGATAAAAAATTTGCAAAATTTTTGGAAATGATCAAGCAAGTGTATGTTAATATCCCTTTTATTGAGGCATTGCAACAAATGCCTACTTATGCAAAATTCATCAAGGATATACTGGCTAATCGGAGAAGGGTGGATAAAAGAGAAACCGTGACCTTAGTCCAACAAAAGCTCCCAGAGAAGCTTAATGATCCGGGTAGTTTCTTGGTGCCATGCTTAATAGGAAATATATGTTTTGAAAAGGCTTTTTGTGACCTTGGGGCTAGTATAAGCTTAACACTCCTTTCTATTTGTAAGAGGTTGGACATGGGCGAACTAAAGCCCATTGGTATGCCCATTCAATTGGCAGACAGATCCGTCAAACACCAAGTAGGTGTTCTTGAGGATGTGCCTATGCAAATAGGCAAATTCTTGATTTCGGGTGATTTTGTTGTGTTAGAGATGGAGGAAGATTCTCAGATCCCCATCATCTTAGGTAGGCCTTTCCTAGCCACAGTTGGTGTAATAGTTGATGTTAAGAGTGGTAAATTGCCTTTATCTGTTGATGGTGAAGTTCTAGAATTTAATGTGGCTAAATCTCGTAAACAACCATCTTTTTGAAAATAATTGTTGCAGGATTGATCTATTGCACCTAGCATCGGAACTTGAAGAAGTCAGGACTTATTTTATGGACCCTCTTGAGGCCTTCTTGACTAGAGAAATTTTTCTAGACTTTGGGGATTTAAATAATGAGTTTGCAACTTTAATTGAGTCAGCCCCAATCCTTCAGTCTAGTAAGGCCATCATAGAGGTGCTTGAGACAGCTTAAACCCAAAGATGTGGAAGAAAAGGTAGCTCCAAAGGTAAAATTGAAATCTTTACCCTCTACCCTGAGGTATGAATTTCTTGGCCCTAACTCTTGTTATCCTGTGATTCTGAGTTCTAGTCTAAATGAGGCAGAGACGGACAAACTATTGATTTAGCTCCGCAAATATAGGAAGGTGATAGGATATTCCATTAGTGATATCAAAGGGATTGATCCTTCCTTTTGCATGCATAGGATATTAATGGAGGAAGGTCATAAACCATATGTTAACCGTCAAAGGTGGTTAAATCCCAATATGAAGGAGGAAGTGAGAAAAGAGGTTTGTTGGATGCCGAGGTGATTTACCCCATCTCGGACAGCCCATGGTTAAGCCCAGTTCATGTAGTCCCCAAAAAGGGTGGGATGACTGTTATAAAAAATGATAAAAATGAATTAATTTCCACTAGGACAGTCATAAGGTGGCGAATGTGTGTTGATTATAGGAAATTAAATAGCGCCACACGTAAAGACCATTTTCTTCTCCCATTTATTGATCAAATGTTTGAAAGGTTGGCTGGGCATTCTTACTTTTGCTATTTGGATGGGTACTCAGGAATTCATCAAATCCCTATTCACCTTCTGGATAAGGATAAGACTACATTTACTAGTCCCTATGGCACTTTTGCCTATACGAGGATGCCTTTCAGGCTGTGTAATGCCCCCACCACCTTTCAAAGGTGCATGACTGCCATTTTTAGTGATTTAATTGACAATATCATGAAAGTATTCAAGGATGATTTCTCTGTTTATGGAACTAACTTTGATGACTGTTTGCTCAATCTATCTAAAGTCTTGTAGAGATGTGTAGACGCGAACTTGGTGCTGAATTGGGAGAAATGCCATTTTATGGTACAAAAAGGAATTGTTCTTGGGCATTTAGTCTCAGGATGAGGCTTTGAGGTGGATAGGGCAAAAATTGCAATGATGGAAAAATTACCCCCACTTGCGAATGCGAAGGCAATCCAGAGTTTCCTCAGATACGCTAGTTTTTACTGGTGCTTTACTAGAGATTTTTCCAAGATCTCTAAGCCACTATCTAACTTGCTTGTGAAGGATACTCCATTTAACTTTGACTCTGCTTGTATGAATGTCTTTTGCAGATTGAAAAAAGCCCTTATTACAGCTCCTATTTTTCAGACTCTTGAATGGAACCTTCTGTTTGAAGTCATGTGTGACGCTAGTGACTTTGCTATAGGAGTTGTCCTGGGCCAACAGAAAGACAACAAAGTTCATGCCATTTACTATGCCAGCAAAACACTTGATGGGGCCCAGGCAAATTATGCTACTACTAAGAAGGAGCTACTTGTAGTGGTTTATGCCTTCGAGAAGTTTAGATCCTATATGGTAGGGTCTAAAGTCATTATTTACACAAACCATTCTGCCTTTAAGCTCTTCCTGAACAAAAAGGATGCAAAGCCTAGACTTTTAAGGTGGATCCTTCTTCTTCAAGAATTTGACTTGGAAATTCTTGATAGGAAAGGAATGAAGAACCTAGTAGCTAATCATCTCTCCCGCCTTGAGCATCCTTTAGGAGTGAAAGATGACTACCCCATTGATGATTCCTTTCCGGATGAGCATCTGCTATCAATTTCTGATAAAAGCCTGCCTTGGTATGCAGATTATGTCAATTATTTGGCAAGCGGAGTTCTTCCATCTGATTTCACCTATTAGTAGAAAAAGAAATTCTTCTCAGACCTGTGGCATTTTATTTGGGATGAACCATACCTGTATAGGAGGTGTAGGGATGGTATATACCGGCAATGCATTGCTAAAGTTGAAACTTCCCAAATCCTTGAGCCCTACCACTCTTTCACTTATGGAGGGCATGTTAGTACTTCCAAGACAACAACAAAAATTCTTCAGGCTGGTTTTTACTGGGCAAATTTGTTCAAAGATACTTGGAGGTTTGTCACCACTTGTGATAAGTGTCAAAGAACCAGGAATATTTCCTAGAAGCATGAGATGCCCCTTAATGGTATCCTTGAAGTTGAGATTTTTGATGTTTAGGGGATTGACTACATGCGGCCTTTTCCACCTTCTCCTGGTTACAAGTTCATTCTTGTGGCGATGGAC
Source organism: Spatholobus suberectus (assembly GCA_004329165.1). Lineage (NCBI taxonomy): Eukaryota > Viridiplantae > Streptophyta > Magnoliopsida > Fabales > Fabaceae > Spatholobus > Spatholobus suberectus. The sequence continues at coordinate 49,414,604 of CM014731.1, read as the reverse complement.
TATATCTCAAAATGGGTAGAGGCCATACCTACCTAAACCTGTGATGCCAAAACAGTAATCAAGCTCTTCAAGAAAAAAATCTTCCTGCAGTTTAAGGTGCCTAAAGTTGTTATAAGTGACGGAGGCTCTCACTTCATTGAGCGATAATTCGAGACTCTCTTGAAGAAGTATGGAGTGGCTCACAAGGTTGCAACACCTTATCACCCTCAAACGAGTGGCCAGGTAGAGGTATCTAATAGGGAGATTAAAAATATTCTAGAGAAGACAATTTCCAAGTCAAGGAAGGATTGGTCCCTCAAGCTAGACAATGCTATATGTGCTTACAGCGCTACCTACAAGACTCCGATTAGTATGTCACCATACCGTTTAATTTATGGTAAGGCTTGCCACCTTCTAGTAGAGCTTGAGCATAAAGCATTGTGGGATGTCAAGTTGTTGAGTTATGACTTAAAGGCAACTACTGAAAGGAGAAAGCTCGAGTTGAACTAGCTGCATGAAATACGCCTAGACTCTTATGAGAATGCACGGATCTACAAGCAGAGAACAAAAAGATGGCATGACCAATACATTGATCAGAGGAAGTTTAAAGAAGGTGACCTCATCCTGTTGTACAATTCTAAACTTCGACTCTTCCCCGAAAAGCTGAAGTCTAGATGGTCTAGTCTTTTTGAGGTTCAGAAGGTATTCCCATACGGAGCTGTTGAACTTAAAACCCAAGACAAGGGCTCCTTTAAGGTTAATAGGCAAAGGTTAAAATTATATTTTACTGGTGAACAAATTGAGAAGGAATTGTTTGTTATCCTTCTTGATCTTGCCTCGTGCAGATGAATTTATCAGACGTCAAGCTCGTGACGTTAAACAAGCGCTCCTTGGGAAGCAACCTAAGTATTTTATGGTGCATTCTAGGATTTTCTATCTAAAAAAAAAAGAAATAGAAAAAAAAATATATATCTCAACTCAATGCAGTACTGAACCACCATAGAGTGAGCAACTCCATTTGAGGGTGATAAATGCACAATTCTTTGCGCAATGGTTAGACCCAGTGCCATCGAGTGGTGAGAAAGACCACCAAGAGGTGAGAGATGCGCTCCACTATGCCATCGAGTGGTGGGCAGGGCCACCAACAAGTGATCAATGCGCACAACCACGCATAGAAGACCCCCGTGTGCGCCACCAAAGGGTGATAATAGCCACCAGGAGATGGTGGACGCGCAATATGAGTCAAATGAGCACCAGGGGATGTGCCACCCATTAATGGCAAGGGCCACCAGCTGGTGGCGCCTTTTTGTTGCAAAAAGGGGGGGGGGGAAGCTAGACGTGCACGCTTCAGCATACACCACCCGTAGGTGGCAAGTGCCATCACGAGGTGGCACCCCTTTAAAAAAAAGAAGAAGAAGGGGATGTTGCCGCATGTGCCACCTGTGTGTGGCAAGTGCCACCATAGGGTGGCGCGGCTTTACAAAAATTTTCATAAAACCCTTGCCCCCCTTGCCCCTTCCCCCTTCCTATCTTCTTCTTCTTCCTCTCTAACCCCCCCCCCCCTTACCAAACCCTCACTACCTTACCAAAAATTATATACCCATACCACCCAATCCCTTCACTTCCACTCCCAAACTCATTTTCTCCATTCCCTTTCACCTTTCCACTCACTTTCTACCCACATCCCCATACCACCAACTCCATTAAAGCCCACTCTCAAGCTTCCAACCTTACCCACATTCTACCTCTATTTTTCTCTATTATCCTAATTTCACACTACCTACACCTTCCTTCTCAGCCCAAACCCTCTTTCCCCTTCCACCATTTTCAAGGGTTACTATTCATCATCTTCTACCTCTACAATGTCTTCCAGAAAGCCCCAGAATGATGCTGGCACTTCTTCCAAAGGAAAATCCCCCAAAGCCTCTGTTAGGAAGCCCCCTTCCAATAGTCATAGGATTGAATTTGCTAGTGATGAGCAATGCTAACAATATGTTCTTCTTTATAACCACCCCATTGTTCCTACTATTTACTGGGATGCTGCTGTTATTGACACTCTAGGCCTTACTGCTAATGCTCAGTTTATGTTTGATAATATTGGTTGGCACCGGTTCATTAAATTCCAATATCCTGTTTATGACCGTATTACTTATGAACTACTGAGTTCTTTGTCTGTTGAGGATTTAAACAGTTTGGATACTAACGAAGGAGTTATCCACTTCCAATTGTTCAACACTAACCATACTTTAACTCTCGTTGAACTTAATAGCATTTATGGTTTTCCTGTTGGGGGTTCACGACAAACTAATCCTCCTGGTTTTTTCGACTAATAAATGTGGGGCGAATTTGGTGGCTCTAGTAATTTCTGTGCTAGGCAGTCTAATGCCACCCAACTAAACCACCCCCTTGCCCAGATCATGCAATGCTTCATGGCTTGCACCATCTTTGGAAGATTTGACAGCCAAGGCCATGTTTGATTGACTGAGCTTTTATTTTTATAGGCTATGTTAACCCTTGGGAGTCATATTGATTGTGGGGCCCACATGCACTGGTTGAAACTTGCTAAGTAGGAAAGTGGCTCTATTGCTTTTGGTGGATTATTGACCCCCATTGCCATCTATGTTTAGTGGCAAAATAAACTTCACCAATTCCACCCTCACCCTGATTTAGTTGGTGTTCTGGATATGGAATATTGCCTCAAACACCACATTATGCGCAAGAGCTTGGATGGATATTTCTTCCTCACAGCTAATATTGGCCTTCACTACTTCTTGCCTGACCCTTCTCAATCTATACAGTTTCAACGGTCTTTTCCATCCTATGTTACTGTTGACCACTCGCCTATTGCCATCGACCCACCTCTTGCCACTCTACCATCACCTACCGCCCCTACTCAGTCGACCAGCCTGCCGCCCACATGTCCTCCCTTCTCTTCGAACTTCAGGTGCATCATGCGAAATTCTAAGCGCATCACACTACCTTCCAAGAGCACCGAGCTGAGTTTCAAGCCCACTGCGCTAACTTTGATGACTTCTAGGCTCAAGTTCAAGTGCATTGGGGTCTTTTCCCGCCTTCAAGCTCTTCTCCTCCACATCCACCCCGGTGAGTTTCTCTTTCCCCTCTACCTTAGCCTTGGGTTTACATTGGGGACAATGTAATTCTTAAGTTTGGGGTTGTTGGGGGTATCTATCTGTTTATGTTCATGTTTTGCATTGCATTTTAGGACTTTTTATATTGCTTAATTCTTGTCTTACATATCATTTAGGACTATAATTTGCTAGCATTGAACTCCTCTGTACTTCATTTTATCTCTGTGTGCATGATAAGTTTTGAATCCTTCGTGTGGGGTGCCCAATATGCTAAGTTTTGTAGAGGCAATATAGCATTAAATGATCCTTAGGCAAGTTGAGAATTAGCATAAACTCTCCTATTTAAATGCTTGCATTGATTTAAGCCGTAAATGTGAGATTTGAGCCTACATGGGGCTAGCTATTCATTGCACAATTTGCCCCCAAATTCATTCTTTGAGTGTGACATTCTCATTATTGTTATCCTCTAGAACTTGCTTTGGAACCTTTTTGAAGCGACACAATTCTGTTTGCATGAATGGGCATGATCAAGGCACTTACGAATTTATTCTTCAAACCCCAGAGCTAGAATTGAACGTGACCACTAGTTGCCCATTTGAGCCATACGCTGAATGATGTTCTTTTGTACCTTATTGCTTGAAAGTTTTATGTTTATTGGTACCCTATATAGTGTATTATGGCAACTTTGTATTAAGTTTGGGGTTTCCCTGTAATGTTTAGTGAATTTGACTCTTGTTTAGGAATGTTGAGATTTGAATTGTTCAAAAAAAATTGAAAAAAATAATTAAATATGTGTTTAAATAAATGAAAAGGAAGGATGCAAAGGGAAGCAAGAGGAATGTTAAGTTTGAAATGTACCCCATTTGTCAAAAACTTTAATGCTTAATACGCTTTATAGGGTATTGTAGTTGCTTGTAAAATGATGAGTCCTTTGTGTTCCTTTTCCTTTAATTCCTCACCTTAATGTTTTACCCTTGGCCCCATTACAACCGAACGAAAAACCTTGTGACTCATTTGTGTACTCAAGATATTTTAGTGGAGATAAGGTTCCTTATCAAGCCTATGGTAGGATACTTTGATTGACAACGGTTGAGTGAAATTGCCATGTCCTTAAACACTTTAAGTGTGGAAAAGTGAGTGATCTAGTCAGTGTAGGCATTGATTCTGGAGACTTAAGCTCTATTGGATTTGCCTTTGATCATTTCTATGTTTAACTTGCTTGCTGCATGTACTTTTAATTTTCTGTGCCCCATTAATTGGATTCCTTGATGTTTGGTAATGCCATAGTGATTACTTGAGGATAAGCAAATTCTTAAGTTTGGAGTTGTTTGATGCGTGCATTTTATAACTCATTTAGTATAGTTATTTTCACTAGATTGCATGCATTTTATTACGGTTTAGGATTAGTTAGGTATCTAATTGCATGATTTTCCCTTCTTGTACCATGTTACGCCTTTTTATTTGTTTGTTGTTGTTTTTACGAAAATCTTGTAGGTTTCTTAGGCTTCGAAAGCAAAAAAACTTACAATTCCTTAAGATGATTTGAATACCTTTGAGCACTTGGAAGTCCTTTTGGAAGGCAATAGAGTCATCCCAAAGCATTTGAAAAGCAAAATCTTGGAGAAAAAGCCCTAGAGACCTCACCACCATCTGGTGGCACTCACCACCACCTGGTGGCGCCTTTCCTTGATGCTGAATATGGACCTACGCATCTGCCACCACGTGGTGGCGCGCCCCTTGGAGCAAAAAAATCACTGTTGCGCGTCTACTACCGTTTGGTGGCGCTTATCACCGCGCGATGGGCAGAGGTACCTGAAGGATTTCACAAGTTTTAATTTTCTTTTTAGGATTAGCGTAGGACCAATTGTAATTTAGATATAAATAGACCTTCTTAGGGATTTTATTTGGGATCTTTTGAACTCTATTGGAAGCACAGAAAATTGGGGATTTCTCTCTTCTTCTTCAATTATCTCCGAGTTTGTTTTATGTTTTCTTTCTTTCCTTTTTGGTGTTCTCTCATGACTATATATGAGTAGAACCCTTTCTTTCTAGGATTGGGCATAGCCCTATGATTGTGTTAATGAATTGATTTTCTTTTGTCCATGTGCGATCTTGTTCCTCTTTGATTCTTTTTCTATTAATTTATTTATGTGAAACAAACTACTCGACGTTTTTCATAATCTTAGGGATTTGGGGAAGTACTGAGAGGTGAACGCAAACACCAGACCTATAGGAAAGGAACTTAGGTTTAGACCATGAAGTAGGTTAAAGACTTCGAGGAATATTTGAATCAACAAAGAACTTAATGGGTCTAATTGAACACAACCATCATGACAGTAGGTGGTAAATTTGGTTAGATACCCCTTCGTATCTTGAAAGAGAACGAAGGGTACCTTAGGTTAATTCACCTTCATTAAGAACAAGCGAAACACATAGGTAGCGAAATTAAGACATTAAACATCATAATGTGAAACCCTAATCCTGAAAGTCTTCCTATTTGAATCGCATCCAATTTTTAATTATAGCTTTATTTAATTTCTAAATTGCATTTTATTTCAATTGCTCTACCCTAAATTTCCCAATCAAAATTCTTTTTGTTTAATTTTATTTAACGATAATCACTAAATACGTAGTCCTTGTGGAGATGATCTTTTAATTATTACTTGATGATAACCGTGCACTTGTGATTTTTCCACATCATCACCCCACTCAATTCTTCAAGTGTGAAGCCAAATCCCATTTTCTAGGTGATGCGAGAGTAGTAAAGCTATTATTGAGTCCCTTCCAAGAGGATTGGCTCTAGAGTTTTCCCTTTTTTCACTCTCTTCTTCCATGAATTCGCACTTTGGAAGCTCTAAGAGATAAGAGAAGCTTACACTAGTTGATATCTTGATCTATATATGTGTTTATGATAGAATGTTGCCTTGGTTTGTACTAAAAAATAAGATTGAATGAGTTATGTTTGGATTTTGTTGAAAAATGGGTTTGTTGGTGAATGTGATGATTTGTCGTTTAAATGATGTAATGATTGTGAAATTTGATAAATATGTTGTTGTTGGATGTTGGAACTGATTTTAATCATGTTGTCATTGAAAGTTTGGGTTTTTGGGTTTTTCGAAGAGGATCTCTAGTTCCGTTTGTGCGCTATCCTGAACGAGGGCTATGCACATTGAACGAGAATGCCCCTAAGAGCAGAGTAGATCTCTCAGCCTTGAACTTTGCTAATCGAACCATATGTTGGGGCTGAGTGAATGCTAATGGTCCTATTGTAATGAGGAGAAATGGAGGGATTCATTAAGCGAGTATTCATCTCACTGGGTGAGTATTCGTGTGGAATTTGAAAATTTTCCAAAAAGTAAGTCTCTGAATGGACAGGTGACTCGCAAAGCGAGTGATGGTATTCCAAAATGTTTAAAAATGGATCGCTAAGCGAGGATTGGCCTCACTGAGTGAGTTGTTGGTTTTGAAAAGTTGGTATTCTCTATAGTAGGCCTCCTGTTGAGCGAGCAATATGTTCGCTTGGCAAGAGGAACATTTTAAGATTTTGGTTTCTCTCTAGAGTGGTGATTTCACTGAGTGAGGATGACGTTCGTTGAGTGAATGATGTTTTAGAAAAATTGTGAAAGTCCTTGGAACAAGATTCGCTAAGCAATTACTGTGGTTGCTAAGTGAAAGCCCCTAGAGACAAAAAAGGGAGTTCTCTAAAGTTGGGCATTCGCCAAGCGACACTTATGGTTGTTGAGTGAGAGCCTTTTTAAGTGAATCGTCATTGAGCAAATATATGGGTTGCTAAGTTAATTAGTCACATAGTTTTGTTAATCTAATTGAGTTTTAATCTAGTGTTTCAAAGTGGTTGTGAAAGGGATTCTTGGTGTGATTTTGTTGTAAAATGTTGAGTATATGGTTGGAGTGGAAGGTTGCTTAGATGAGACCTTCACTTGTTGTAAATAGGGTTGTTTTGAAATTCTCATTGGGGTATAGGTTGCTTGGATAGGGCCTTACCTGTTTATTATGTATGGTGTTGAATTGAACCTACATAGGGTTGGTAGTGGTTATCTGGCCATGTATGGTGTTAAATTAAGCCCACATGGTGTCATTGTTGAAATTAGTTTACTTGTTGACATTGAGGTGATGTTGGGTGTTGTACATGCATTGCATGCATATATTGGTGACTAAGGTTGTTGACGATGAACCTCATGCCATGGTACGAGTAGGCACATAAGTTGGTTGGCTGACTAGAGAGAACGACTCTGATAGGGCCTCCAACCTAGTGCTGGATGAGACATGGGGTCGTTGTCATGGGCCTTTGGGGATAAGTGGATGGCGATTTCGCAAGAGACCAAGGTACTATAAATCATGAGTTGCGGTGAGCCACCACCCACATACACTTATCCTGACAAATCACATAATCTTATCCGTAGATCAGGGTTTGACAATTTCTAAATGGTGAGAGGCATGTGACGTGTTGTTGTTGATGCTATGTTAGGGGATGAGACCTAGCTAATTGCTCGAATTGTTGTAATTCTCTCGAGAGTAGTGTCTTCATGCATTTGCATGGTGGTTGGCATAATGATTTCTAGTGTGGTCATGCATTCTAGATTTGACTGTGAAGCCTTATATGTGAAGGACGAAGTTATCTCACGATGGTTGATGTGTATGTTTCCTTTTTCAAATGGATAAGTATGACCTTATTGTTAGTTGTTTTCTTTTGATTATATGTTATGTTGTTTTAAGTAAGCTTACCCTTGCCTTATTGTTGTGGTTACCATTGCTGTTGCAGTTGTTACTCTTGTTTGACTGTGATGATCACGTCTTTGGGAGTGGGAGCAAATGGTGAGGCTCTAGTGGGTCCAGCTACTCATAGTTGATGATGGAGCTTTTGGGTTGGAGAGGATGGAATGTGGCGTGGGATAGTTGCTTTTGGTTTCCCTTTCTGTATATGATGTATAGTTGGATCAGCATTAGGGAGTGTGTTTTGTACCCCTCTCCCTGTGTTAATGTATATCATGATTGTAGTGTTGATGATTTGATGTATAGATAGTTCTGACTTGCATATTTGTATATGGTATCGTGATATTGGTTTAGTTAGATGAGTCGTATCTTTGATATGCACATGTGTTTGTACATCTATATGATGGGGTTGTAGTCAAAAGCGATTTACCCAAAATTTATTTCAGAAGGGTGGAGCAAAAAAGTGAGTATTTTTTTATTTTTTTGAAATACGTAAATGCAAGATGTTTTATAAAATGAACTCTTTCTCTAAGAACCAAAGAATTTATGTTGTGTTGTAGCAGCAAAGGGTCGTTACACATATACATATCAATTTGACAATATATTTTATTACCTTAACAAAGACATGGAGAAGACAAAGACAACAAAAGGAATCAATGTAATGAGGGTGACTATTCAGAACAGGTAACAAAAAAAATACTGTCACTGAAGTAATGTCTAGCTCTTTCGAATATGCATCCCTTTCTCATTTCTTCTTTCCTTGGTCGTCTTTTATTCTCTAATTCTGTTTGAATTTCAAAATAGAAACATTAAGATACTAATAATTCCTGTGATTATGTATATGGTTGGTTGTGAAATATTATGCTCAATCATAAGATACAATAAAAATTAATTCCCTAATTTTGCGTGTCATAATTGTTCATAAATTATTTTGTATGCAAATAATTGTGTCATAATTGTTCATAAAATGATTTATATGCAAATGAATGTGAGGCCGACACGTAAGCAAAAAATAAAAGAAAACGTTTTGGTATTGCCAAGTGGGATAAAATTTTATGTTAAATTGCTCCAGTGATTGACACATAAAACTTTCCTATTTAAAAAATTTTACTTTGTATATATTATAGATTATAGATTATAGATTTATATATATATATATATATATATATATATATATATATATATATATTGTAAAAATCTAAAAAAGAAATAGAATGGTTGTGGTGTGGTGATTTGTGGTGCTGCATGTATAATACGTGGGGGAATAAAAAAAACAATGAAAAAGGGAGGCACGGAAAGCTGATTCCCGTAAGTCACGCATAAAAGATAAGGTTGCAAAAAATAAAGAAAGAGATAACGGAAAGAAGTTAATGATAGTGGGTGGTGGTCATCTTTCCATAAGATACCCACCTAGTGCTACAAAATATATAAATATTTATAAAGAGCCACCTAATGCCACATCAATATATATATATATATATATATATATAATGAAGTTAAATGGACATAGCGGGTGGTGCTCACCATTTTTATAAAATACCCACTTAACTATATAAAGAGTTACCTAATGCCACAAAATTTGAAAATATATATAAAAAAAGGTGGGGTGGGGGAGAGCTAAAAACTAATAGAGAACACTTGAAAAAGAAATAGAACGGGTAATAATCTACCTTATATATTAAATGAGAATAACTAACTTGAACGAAAGTGTTTTAGCTACTATTTTTTAATGAGAGCATTTTTAGTTGTCATTTTTCAATGAAAGCGTTTTTAGGAATTTTTTAACCTCTATCGCTTTCAATCTATCATTTCAATATCTTTAGTTCTGAATTAAAATTTAACATTTTTAAAAAATTATCATAATTAAAAATTAATATTGTATTACAATAATTGTTTATTATAAATTTAAAATATAATTTATATGTTCAAAAATATTTATTTATCACAAATTTTAATTATAATATAAATTATATATTTAAAAGTATTTACTTATCATAAATTTAAATTATATAAAATAAATATTTATTCTATGCAATACAAGACTAAAATACTAGTTAACAAGAAAGCAACAAATAGTGAAGCCGATTGAGAGAAAATCGGAGAAGGTGCGTAACTTTGAAATGGACAAACAAGTGACAAACTCATTGATTGTTGAAAAATTTAATATAATTAGTATTTTAGCTTGTAATGTGTAAGATAAATGTTTATTTGATATAATTAAATTTATAATAAATAAATATTTTAAATATATTGATTCTTAAAATATTTTTGAATATATAAATTATATATAATTCATTTATAGGTTCAAAAATATTTATTTATTACAAATTTAATTATATAAATTAATTATATTTTATATTTCTTAAACAATTTATATTTTGATACAAGGTTATTTTTATCTATTGATAATTTTTTTTTAAATATCAAAATTTAATTTAAAAATAAAGATAAAAATGATAGACTAGAAGAGATAAGAGGTTAAGAAAAAAAATTTAAAAATAAAAATTCACTGTTGAAGAAAAACTCCTAAAAATGCTTTCGTTAAAAAATAGTTCCTAAAAATGCTCACATTCAATATAACTATTATAATTTATATACAGAGATTCTAGATTTTAGTAGTATGCCTATTATCTTAACAAATTACAAATTTAATTTAAGTTTGAATAAATTAAGGAGAAACTTTAGGCGAGAATAAATTATACTTTAAGAATTTAAAATTTAGGTGGAAAGTTGGGTGTATATTTTTGGCTAAATTACACTTTTGGTTACCTATAATTTTTAATCCATGATTTTAGTCCTCCTATTCTTAATTATGCAATTTTGGTCCCTCAATTTTTAAAAATTTGTAATTTTGGCCTCCCTATTTTCAATTCCGCAATTTTAGTTCTCTAATTATTAAAAATTTGCAATTTTGGTTTTTTCGTATTTTTAATTTTCTGATTTTAGTCTCCCAATTTTAAAAAATTTGCAATTTTAGTCTAACCATTAAATGTCTATTCATTGACCATTAATGTCTCAATAACTATGACGTGACATTAGTTTGTTAAATATTATTTGTCACGTATTCAGTCCAATGTCACATCATAATTAATGTTGAGACATTACCGATCAACATATGAACATTTAACAATTGGACCAAAATTGTGAATTTTTAAAAATTAGGAGACTAAAATTGTGAAATTAAAAATAGAAAACCAAAATTGCAAATATTTAAAAATAGGAGGACCAAAATTGCAGATTAAATTTTAGGAGACAAAATATAATTTAGCCTGTATTTTTACTTATCTAATATGGGTAGTGAATTAAAAGAACTTTAAATAAATTAGGGAGTATTATAAATTTGTTAAAAAGTTTATAAAGAAATTAATTAATGATATTAGAAATTTCTAGAGCTGTTAAGAGTAAAAAAATTTCTAAAGCTGTGAAAAAATTATTTTATTTATAAATAATAGAAATATATATTTATTCTAAATTATAGTTTGTTAAAATTATATATATTATGTTTTAAGTTAAGAGTAAATATATCTTGACTTATACATTTTTTTAGAAAAAATCGCTACAAGAATTTCAATCTTATTCTTACAACATTATTTTGAAATAATAGTACTAAAAATATATAATCTAACACATACCCTCTCTTTATCGGTTTCATCTTGTTTAAAAAACATAATTATTTTCAGTAATTTTTTAACAGAAGTTTAAAAATAATTGTTTTTCCTAACATAAATGATCAAATTGTCCTGTAAAATTATTTAAAAGATATTTATTTTACGTTACTTTCTTATGATCTCTTGTCCCTTTTTAAAACACAAAGAATAATTATATTCTACATTTACTTTTTCTTTCATCTCATTTTTATCCTCTTTTTTTTTCAATCTCTTTCTTTCTTATTATATCATTTATCACATATATCTTTTACTTTTTTTGCTTTTTTTTTCCCTTTTTTTAATCTCTCTCTTCTCTACACATATTTATCTCAAAATTAGAGTAGACATTTACCCCTTTCCAAATACAAATCATGAAATGGGAGAGAGAGAGAAGAAAATAAAAATGATCCTTTGTTTATTAATTTGTGCATGTAATAACATGCACAGAAAAAAGATACGTCGCAAATAAGTACAATCCAGATTTTTTTTGTAATTTTTATACACTAAATTTTACATTTAATTCATTTTTTTAAAAACATTTTTCAATATAAAAGTGAGATAATAAAAAAAGGAGTTATGATAAATGTACCCTTTATTTTAGGGTGTATTAGGTGGAAGACAGAAAGAAATAGAAAGAAGAAAAGAAGAAAAAGAAAGTAATAACGATGATAAGTAATGATGTGAAAAAAGAAAGAAATAAGAAGAAATAAAGTAGAAATAAGATAAAAAAATGATGTATATTTATAATTATTCTAAAAAAAAATTACCTCTTTTGATTTTAAGCCATATTTTTAATATGCATATGTACGATAAAGATAACAATAAATTAGAGATAAAAAATTTATACATAATATTGCATATGATATCAATTTTTCAACGTTCCAATAACGAAAATCTTTGTCACAAAAACAAATAAAATCTTTTTGAATAATTAAGTTCTTTGTTTTGACATGCTTCTACCACTATAAATAGGTTTGTTCTCTTTCTCTTGATCATCAACTTAAACAAGAAAAACGGAACAAAATCCACGATCATGACATACAAAAGGCAAACATTGATCATATTTCTCTTATCCCTTTTCACATTCTCCTCCTCACGCCCTGACAATGGTGGCATTGTCGTGTACTGGGGCCAAGATAGTCGCGAAGGCGATTTGACAACGACATGCAATACTGAAAAGTACGCGATTGCGCTTCTCATTTTCCTCAACAAGTTCCGTGTAGGCAGAACTCCAGCTTTGAACTTCGCTGGCCACTGTGACAATGGTGCCTGGAAAAAGTGCACTGAACTAGAATCTGAAATAAAACACTGCCAGGTAAGACCCGGACCCAAAGGAGATCCAACAAGCCCTTCCTTTTATAATAAATTAAATATATAAATTTTAATTTTATAGGAAGTATCACCATTACCTATATTTTCTCCCCATTATGTTAAAAAGGAGTGTTAATAACACGCTCTAACAAGAGAAATTCTGGTATATTCTGGAATTATTACGTATTTATGATTCTAATTTTATTAACTTTTTCCTAAATTATTAATTCAGTTGCGTGTCACACGTAAAAATTGACTAAAATCATGAATATGTGATGTTGCTACACTATACAATAACTTCACCTTTAATATATTATAATAACACATTCTTTACTCTTGGTTATATTATATTCTTTACTCTTGGTTAAAATTAATTAGAAATTACAATTTTATGTGTAGGACTCTTTAAATAAAAGGGTTCTCTTACTCCAAGTAAAAATAGAGTTAAACAATTTCATAAAAGATGATTGGTGTAATTAAGAAAGTTGTACCAATCATCTTTAAGTACATAGAGAATTGCACTAATTATCTTTTATTGAATTATTTAACCTTATTTTACTTAAGATAAATTAGATAACTCTTAAATAAAAATTTGGGGTAGAAATAGGCTAGGTCAAGCTAGGCTTTGCTGGACCTGAGCCTAACCTTGATTAAAATCTATGGTCTGAGCTTGGCCTATTTACTTGTCATAAGTTTTTTTTAAAGGTCTGGCCTGGCCTACATAAAAGCCTGACCTGACCTACAAGTCTGTTTAAAAAGCTTTGTGATAATTTAACACCAAGATAGGAATATGATAATTTATTTAAAAACATATTTTGCAGTAAGACATTTAAATAAGATATAGTTTATCTTTCAATAAACTTGTAAATTTTGATTCTATATGTAGGACAACATGCTTATTATTTTAAAAGATAAATAAATATATAATTTTAATACATTATAACAAATTTAATACAATAATAATAATAATATTAACAATAAATATTTATTTGTGTTTATTTAAATAGGTTAGTCTGTAAGCCTAAAAGGCTTTTTGAATCGCTTAGACCTAACCTTTTTAACTAAATAGGCTATAATAAAAGCATTGACCTGGTCTATTTTCTAAAAAAAGTTTAACCTGGCTTAAGTTTGATGTAGGCTAGGCCATAAGTCCCAATCGAGCAGCCTGACCTATTTCTATTCCTAATAACAAGTGGAAAACACAACATTATTTTTAATAAAATTTACTAATATCAAAATGTGTGTTAAAAAGTGTGTAATAAATTGCGATCCCAGCGTTTCTCTTGTTAAAAAGATTTAGTATTCACGCGTGTTAAAGCTTTAACTCTAATTTTGTTGCATGTTTTCTCCATTAATTGGTTTCAGGCCAAGGCATCAGAGTGCTCCTTTCCATCGGAGGAGCCCGTGACTATTCAGATTACTCTCTCAGCTCCGCCGAGGACGCAAAGAGCGTCGCGAACTTCCTCTATACCAATTTCCTCAGTGGCCAATACGGTCCACTGGGAAGTGTCACGTGGACGGCATCGACTTCGACATCGAAAAGACAGAGGATCATTGGGAGGACCTTGCCAAGGAACTCGATGCTCTCCGACACACAAAAGGACGTTTCTTTTATTTGTCGGCAGCCCCTCGGTGCACAATCCCAGCTCCCTAACACGGCAAAGCCATCGCAACAAAACTCTTCGACTACATCTTCGTTCAGTTCTACAACAACCCAGGTTGCGCATATTCCAGTGGCAACACCAAGCCACTGTTGGACTCGTGGGACAAGTGGGTCAACCTGGTTCTCTCCAATAACTCGCTGTTCGTGGGTCTGCCAGCAACTTCAAGTGCTGGAAGTGGTTACATTCCACCGAGTGTGTTGAATAATCACGTGCTTTCCGCACGTGAAGAAAGCGTCCAACTATGAAGGAGTAATGCTTTGGGACAGATACCGACGATCAAAATGATTACAGCGGTAACATATTGTCTCATGTGTTCAATCGCCGTTGCTGTCTGTGACGTCCGTTCGAACGCAATCTACGAGTGTGTCTCCGCAGCGTTGCACCGCGCCTTACCCTTGGCCATGTATGTATCGAATAAATCACTTGTCAACTATATTTCCCTTATGCGCTATGCACGTGTGTGTTTGTTTCATCGCATGTAATCTAATGGACCTTGCTTGGAATAAAGCTTCTTTCGTTTGCGAGCGATCTTATATATTCTTATAGTATATTTTTATTAGTAAGTTTTTAATCGTGGATTTACAGGCATATTAAAAGATAAAAAGGAAATATTTATATTAAAAAATAAGATATGTAATAATTATTTTTTAGGTAATTTGAGGTATTTAATACAAAAGTTTAATGATTATACATTGTCAGTGTCAAAAGTTTTACACTGTCAACCAATTACAAATCACCGTTGTTATTATTTTAAGATAATTATTGTAAAAGTCAACAAACTTATCATACATGGTAGTTTGTGATTGAATGACAGTGTAAAATAGCTTTACACCGTCAGTGCATATCTTTTTTTCTCTTAATATAATATATTTAATTAATATTTCCACAACGTGTGTCTATAAACACGGAATAAAAGAAATCATTTACACATTTCCACAACATGTGTTAATACCTTAACAGTATTTCTTTCTTAACATTAATAAGAGAACAAATTAAAATTCTACTTCAAAGTAATTTAATGCCAAATTTGAGATATATTAATATGCTTTGGTTTAAACTTTTATTTGTATGTGATGTAAGATTCACCGTTTTCAAGCAATTTTTTTTTTTTATCGATTAGGAAGATATAACCGCATCTATTAATATATATATTAATAAATTTTCTTATATAATTTCTATACTTATACTTTTATGTAAACATTTACCTCTAGTTTTTGCGTTTAATGGTCATCGACTGAGAGTGTAAAGTAGTTTTACACTGTCATCTAATCACAAACTACTATTTATTGTAAGTTTATTGACTTTTATAATAAATACTTTAAAAGTCATATTAATGATGATTTTTAATTGGATGACAGTGTAAAATTTTTTACACTGTCAGTGCATGACCATTAAACTCATTTATTGTAAGTTTATTGACTTTTATAATAAATACTTTAAAAGTCATAGTAATGATGATTTCTGATTGGATGACAGTATAAAATGCATGACCATTAAACTCATAGTTTTTTATGTTAATACATTTATGTAGACTTTTCTCTACTTATGATATATCAAGAAAAGAATATCGTAAAGTATTTTTAAAAGAAAATCTGACGATAAAATCATTTTATTTTAAAGAACCTTCCTAAAGAAATCATATTTTATTTCACAGAAATCGATACTTTTTGGCTTAATTACACTTTTAATCTTCTAAATATCATAATTGTGAGATTTTGGTCTCCTATGCTTTAATTTTCTGAATTTGGTCTTTTAGGTATCGTAATTGTGTAATTTTGGTCCCTCCATTAGTTTTTAATATTTAAAATAATAACATATAACACATTGCAAGGATGTCATAAAACAATTCACACATAACAATTACAACTCATGTGTGTGTGTAAGAGACATATATTTATTTACATTGAAGTTAAATTTGGAAATTAAATGCTTTATTAAAATTAAAAATTGATTTTAAATGTTTAAGTAGGGAAAAGTACTAATTTGAAACTTAAGCTTCATGGAAATGCTGTTTTCCAATATTTGTCATCTTTTGCCTATGCAAATTTACGTGTTTCCTTCTATATATATTTTTGATATAGGAACTTGAATACACTATTTTTTTTTCTTTTATAATATGCAGGTTGCCGCAATTGCTGGCTTATATATATGTATATATATGTACATAGGTGTATATATATATATATACATACATACATATATATATATATATACATATGTCTGTATATATATATATATGTATGTATGTATATATATGTACATATGTACATATATATATGTATGTATATATGTGTGTATATATGTATATATATATGTCTGTGTGTATATATATATATATATATAACTACAAATGTCTGATTTACATTAAATTTGACATGCATAGTTATTGACATAATATCGAAATATTCAACAATTGGATCATTAAAATTATAGCAAGTTATTGAGTGAAATAATTCTATAAAGTTACACTTAGAGTAACTTAATCTTCATACATACATATATATATATATATATATATATATATATATATATATATATATATATATATATATATACACATATACATATAGGAATTTGTTAACGTACACTCACATGATTTTTAGTTAGAAAACATTAGCAAGTTATAACTAAGGATTATCTTAAAATATACTAACGGCATGACTTGCTAACATACTCCAACTAAAAAATAAGTGAGTGCATGTTAGCAAATACTTATGGGGTTTGTTAACGTACACTAACTTATTTTTTAATTGAAGTATATTAGCAAGTTATAAATAAGAATTATCTTAAAATACACCAATAGTGTAGCTTACCAACATACTCCAACTAGAAAACAAGTAAGTGTACGTTAGCAAATCCTATATAAATATATATATATAGTATTGAAGCAATAATGCATTTGAAGCTTGGTAGATTAGTTTATCCTTAGAGTTTTTTTTTTTTTTCCTTCTTTTCAGATTTTGACAGCAATGTCCATTTATCTATTTAGTCATTTATTTGTGAGTTTATGTTATCGTCATAAGTCATAATTTCACAGTTGAATTCATAGTTGAAATTTACGATTGTTCTATATTATACTACAAATAAATGTATATTTTATCTATACTTTCCACTTTATAAGAACAATGTTATGTACTCCATTTTATGTTACTGCTTTCCAAATCTTACAATTTTTTTTTAATGCATCGTGAAAGGTTCTGAGGCGTGGGTATTGTGTCCACCGCCCAGGCAGCCCCTGCACCATGACAACACTTTTTTGGCTCCATGCACGTACAACAAATAGGCACTGGCATATACACACAGGTAGGCCAACACTCAAAGAGGGAACCCTTGAACATATCCACAGGAAAAAAATTACAGTAAATATAATAATAAAATAATTTTATCCTACAACATTCCAAATTAACAAAGTATGATGATTGTCAATGGTCTAAAATTGCAGTAAAATATAGTAATAAAATAATTTGTCAACATAGCCATTGTGTTATTAAAATTTAAATTTAAACCGTGCAATGTAAGAATAGGTTCATTTTGTGATAATAGTATAAAATCTAACAAGAAAAAAAAAATTGGTTAAATTTGAAAAGGATAAAAAAAGGTTTAATTAGTTTAATTTTTATTGGCCCAAAATACTAGCACATGCCTGAAATAACCCACATAAAAGATAAGGGTATTTGCAAATTGGGTTAAATCGGTTTTGAAGAAAAAAATTATCTGATCTAATTATTTTGGTTTTTTTTAATGCATTATCTAATTGGTTTAAATTCGATCTAATCCAATTTAAAGTGATTTGGATTATATCGGTTTTGAGTTTTATTCTTTATTTTTTGGAGAAAGTATTAAATAAATGGTAAAATATATAATAAATATAATAAAAATAATTTAAAATATCAAATATCTCATCTATAAGTTATTACATAGCTTATAGCAGTATAACTCTTCAATATATATTATTAAAAATAAATTTACACAACTTGATAATTATATTTATAAACTTTTACTTAAATCACCAAAAAAAAATTACTTTACTCAAATAGTTACTAATTTTTTAAAAATTAAATATATTTTTTCATAAATAAGTATAAGTTATGTGATAATTTTTAAAAAAATTATAAGAAATAAAAAGACTTAAATATGTTTTAAGTTCCTGCAAATATGACTCTGTCTAGTTTACTCCTTGCAGAAAATTTTGTTATTTTTAGATCTTGGCATGTTTTAGTGTTTTTTTAGTCCTTGTCATTAACTCTAGTTAATTTAGTGCTGACATGACTAACAAAATAAAGAATATTAATTAAGATAATAAAAAATATTTTAAATTAAGATAATTAGATTATTTTTAAGCATGTAATTCAATTAATTAATGTATTTATTATTTTATATAAATAAGGTAACTACATATAATTTACTTTTATAATTTATTTTTAATTTTTAATATATTATGAACAATGATTTTATTGCTTTTAATATTGTTCTTACTTTTCAATTCACTAATTTACTTTTAATATTGCACTTTTTTTAAAAACAAAATTATAATTTACTTAGACATTTATGACTTACTTTTAATATATTACTTTTCCCTTAGGATTCAAAATCATTGCTTGTGATATATTAAAAAAGTAAATTATATTACAATCAATCAAAATTAATGAATTAAATGTAAAAATAACATCAAAAGTAATCTATTAAAAGTAAATTATAAGTGTCTAAATAAATTATAATTTTTTTTAAAAAGTACAACGTTGAAAATAAATTAGTAAATTAAAAAGTAAGAACAATGTTAAAAACAGAAAATCACTATTTATATGTATTAAAAATTAAAAATAAACTATAAAAGTAAATTATATGTAATTTACCTTATTTATATAAAATAATAAATACGTTACTTAATCAAATTATACACCTAAAATAATTTAATTATCTTAATTTAAAATATTTTTCAATATTTCAATTATCTTAATTAAATTCTTTATTTTGTTAGTCATGTCAATACTAAATTAAAGAGTTAATGGTAAGGACTAAACAAAATAGTAAGAAAATGTCAGGGATCTATAAAATAACAAAAAAAATTGTAAGGGCTAAAACTGTAACGACTCGCACTCACTACTACAACCCCACCACTATGAACTACCATCATATGTAAGCATATATATCTAAATGTACATGTAAACATAAAAAAAGACCCATCCGTCTCAAGATTTAAAACCATCGTACAACCTTTACAACACCTAAAGACTAAACGAACAAGGGGGTAATGACACGAAAGCCACTATATATATACATCAACAAGGGGAGAGAGGTACAAACACACTCACTATGGTTGATCACACTATACATCCCACCAAAAGAAGGAAAAAGAAACAAAACGTCCAAAGGCAAATGTGTGGTCCATCGCAGCACACTACCTCTTGCTAGCAGCCCCACCTTCAACTCTGGGTAGCCAGATCCATTAAGGGCTCGCCACCTGCTCTCACGCCTAATGATGTGATCATCACAGTCATAAAAGCAACGAAGGGAACAGCAGCAACCACAACAAAACAACAAGGCAAGGGTAAGCTTACTAAAAAAAAACATGACATATTCATCAAAGGAGTCATCAACAATTCACATTATCACCTGCATATCATACAAATACAACATCCTATGAAATGGCTTCCATGGTGTTAAACCACCATACAACGACTTCACCACTACCATGTCAATGCATCACTACTGCAAATCAGACTTTTTTCATAAGCTAAAATTGACTTTTTACATCGATTACAATGATGTTATAGATTCAGGTGATGTAGAAAATATGGACTTTTTAAATCGGTTATTGAACTAATGTAAAAAATGTTTTTACATTGGTTCTTTTTTATAACCGATGTAGAAAGTTTTGTTTTACATTGGTTACAACAATAACCAATGTAAAAAAATCACTTTTTACATCGGCTCTTAAAAAGCGATATTTTACATCAGTTATTGTTGTAACTAATGTAAAAAGTCAATTTTTTTTTCAAAAAATAACTTGATTGTTTTGTTCTCTTCCTTTCTTGTAATTTAACAATACACCACAACAACCACACAGAAAGATGTTGCAGCTAGATCAAAGTAGAAATACATTCTAAAATCAAAGTAGAAATACATTCTAAATTGTTGTAAACTAACATACATGCTAAACTAATATATTCTCCAATAATTCTCAAATATACATTCTAAACTAACATACATGCCAACTATTAAATTGTGATCTACTAACATACTTTATTTCACTGTACCTATAAACATTCTAAACTAATATAAAATTTCACCAGTAACTAATCTCAATGAAAAATTGTGCCCAACGTTCCCAAATGTCATTGATTTCCTCGTTGGACAATGAATGCAGATTATTGAATATCTACAAGTTGAAATAACATAAGATTAAACGTTAACTTATCAACTAAAACAAAAACATAACTAATCTAACTTATAAAAATTCTATTACCTCCTTCCATGAACCAACAATACCAGCGGAGAGAATGGTGAGCATATGTCTCATAATATAGTATCCACACTCATAGCTCCCAAGTTGTCTTTGAGACTACAATGAATACCAAATTTAAATATAATGAGTAAACATTGTAGTAACGATTATACATAAAATGTGACTGAATCTAGGGTTCTAAACTACTTACATGGGGGCAAATCCATGTAGGCTTCTTTCTACTTGATGAGTGTCTACCTTGCAACATCTGAAATCTGTCCATAGCTCTATAATAAAAAAAATATATTCATGTAAAGTATGTTATAGGTTCTAGAGTTATAATACATATCACAAAACAAATGTATTACAAATAAAAGCTTACGAATCAATTAGGCTCTTGGTTTCTTTCTTTAGCTTATTTCCCAATGAACACAAGAAGACAACAACCTTTTCCTAGGAAAAATAATTAATAATTGCCAATGGGACCTAGATTGGGAAACAATTAGTGATAAGTCACACATAATTTTAAATCACTTGTAAACTTGTACTTACTTATGAAGGTAAGGTGCTAGGTAACACTCTTTTCTGCCTTCATATAGCCTAGTCTGCATGTAGGCCTAAACTTCTTCTAACTTATTCCCTACACTTTGAAGGGAGAGAGGGTCAATGAATCCATACAAATGAATGTTGCTGTTAGAGATACAGAGGCGATGCAAACACCTAAGATATTGAAATAAATGTTAATTATAATACTTTAATACATTGTAAGTTAACTGATTTACAAATAAAATGTACTTACATCAACCATAATTGTATAATTGATATATTAATCAATTCGTTACACATACATATGTCCAAAACATCCCTCTAACATATATAAAATGGGATAGTAATGACCCTACCTATGACATCGGGTTCCAAATTTAACTGTACAGGCTCCCCCCAATATTCATAGCCACTACACACAAACGTTGAAGTGGATCAAGTTGAGGTTCCGACCTTTTGGGTGGAATAACCTTGTTAGATCTGTCAATATCCTTAACGACAAAGATAAAATAATATTAGTAAACATGGTCAAGTTATTTCGATTATAAATAGTGAAAGACATAAGTAAAGAATAGATTATGAATACCTTGACTAAAACAGGTTTCATAAGTCTTCTTGGCTATAGAATGAAATGATTAGGGGCCTCCTTTACTATTTGAACCTCCTCGGTGGGCATAGGAACTCGAGCATTTGCATCTCGAACTTGTTCAACCACCACCCTCACCTTTTCATTCTCTATGTTCTTATGGTGTATGGTTGGCCCTAAATTATATACTTTGCCAATTGCCACTAAACGAAGAGGATCATCAGCAACATATAGCTCACACTGATCTTGGATATCAATACCAGCTTCCCCCTCCGATACATCTTCAGCAGCACAACTCCCCTTTGTGCTCACACATATAACATCTCCTTTAATAGGTGGATAATTGTGTTTTGTTGAGATAGGCCCAAAGATGCCATCTCCTGTCTAAGCTCTTGTCTAAGCTCTTATTTGAGGTCTTCTCTCAAATCCTGACTAAGCTCCTGTTTAAGCTCCTCTCGCATCATCTCTTTTATGACTTCCAATTGTTCCCTGGTGACACCTCTTTGGGTGGGGCCAGAACGTGAAGGTGGTCCAAATGCCCATACCTCGTTCAGTAGCACGTACACACCCAAGATGCTCAGGATGCCCAATGGCAATAATGAAGATATCTTCATGTCCATGGGGTGAAAAAGATCCTTGCATGCTTTGTTCAACTAGGGAATCCTACAACATATTATTCATATAATTCACAAATGTATGTAAGACTATGTAAGCTTATTACAACTACAATTATAATTAAATATTTGCTTACAATCTTCTCAGCAACAAGGCTTGTTTCCTTAGATGTATACTGTCCCGATGGTTTTTTTCGGGCTCTCTTCCATTTCTCATAGCGTGGAGGTGGAGATGGAGGATCAACTAATGTAGGATCAAATTAGGATGCTGCTTGATGTTGTTTCAACTTCTCTTTCATCAACCTCTCCTCGAGCAACTCATAGCCCCCATAGGACAATCTATGGGGGTAGACATTATTTGCTGGAATCATCTGTCCTTTTTTTCTTTTCTCTTGTGATAGATAACACACCATTAAATTTAGTGAAAATAATAAAATGTTAATACCAACTAAAAAACTATATTTCCAACTAACCTGAAAAGTAGGGTCTAGTCGACTATCAACAAACATCTACCACATTTCCTCATCAATGAACGCATACTGCTCACAAGGATTTTTGCCCTTTAATTCCCTATATATGTATCTGCTTGTAAGCTGTGTCTTAAATGCCCTCCAATACTCACCCGCAAGTGCAAGATATTTTCTCCTTAGGAAGTCAATATTTGGAACATTAAAGGTGAGCTATATTACACAACAAAAAGGAGGAGTTAGTATATACTAATAATATGATTAAATACAATATATACAAACATAGAAGGTAAAAATGAAATACCTTAATACTTTCCCAAATCTGATTCTTCACGCTCTCTTCTATATGTTCCCAATCAGGCGTCAAAATACTAACCTTGCTTTGACCAAGGAAGGCCACATAACTATTAAACTTTTTCTGTTATCTTCTCTAGGAATGCCAATTAATTCATCAAACTCAATTGATATCCTTTGATCACCACTACGATTAAGGGTCAACTCTTTTAACTGTGTGGCATGTCTACCCTTTTTTTTGTAGACTGAGTATTGAACCCACCTTGTAAAGGAGGAATGCCCAATGAATTGTCCATGTGCCTGTTTAGATAAAAATAATAATAAAGGTTAGTAGATTAAACATAATTTAGATAAATAACAACATAAACATAACTTAACATTAAATAACAAGATAAACATTACTTAAACAACAAGAAACAATGTGATAAACATAACCTATTTTATAACGTGGTCAAGTATGAATATTCTCCCATATCCCTTCATGATGATCATCACGAGTGGCATGTACGTCGTCCACTTCATTTTCGTCATTAAAAGTATGCATCAATGTTGAGAAAGAAGGAGTTTCAGAAATATCAAGAGTTGAATCTTCATTCTTATCCCCCACTATGCATGCTTCTTCCTTGGAAAACCATTAACCACCTTTTGTTTGAAGGATTATTGACATAAAACATTTGTTTTTCTTGGAATGCCATGATGAAAGGCTCGTCCTTATAAGCTACCTTGTCAAGATCTACCAATGTAAATCCTAATTGGTCGATTTGTACACCAGTATTACTGTCAACCCATTTACATTTAAAAACAGGCAATCTAAATATAGTGTAATCGACCTCCCAAATCTCTTTAATGACTTCAAAGTAACATATGGAAGCCATAATGGGGTTTTTATCTTTTGAACTAGAGAAGTGCATGGATTCAGCCACAACCATAACCTCACTATTTTGCATGGTACTCTTGTCATCCTGCTCCTTTGTATAGACAGAAAACTTGTTGATATCATATCCACTCTAACATATGACATCAAAGTTAGGCACATGTGCTAACCACTTTAATGTATCACAAACAGTATCATCATTGACAATTTGTTCTTTAAACCACTATAAGAAAGTCTTGTTATGCTCGTTCAACACCCATTTTTCGTTCATTCGATGGTGATTTTTCTTCACAATGCTTTTGTGAGCAGATAAGTAAGGTTAAACCTTATCAATGCTATTCAATCTATACAAATGTGCTTGAAGCACTTCCACTCGACCCATGCTCTTAACAATTACACCTCGTGGACCTTTACCAGCACATCTTCCTTAATAACGAGACTTAGGAAGCCCAACATCTTCTGCTTCTGACATGTAGTTAGAACAAAACTCAATAGCTTCCTCTGCAATGTACCTTTCAACAATAGATGCTTCAGGACGGTGTAGATTCTTCACATACCTTTTCAAGATCTTCATGTATCACTCAACTGGGTACATCCACCGTAAGAAAACGGGGCCACACAATCTAATCTCTCTCACTAAATGAACAATTAAGTGAACCATGATGTCAAAAAATAAAGGAGGAAAATACATCTCTAATTGGCACAAGATAATAGCTGCCTCATTTTCTAACTTATCCAACTTCTGAGGGTCAATGACTTTACTACATATAGCATTGAAGAATAAGCACAACCTAGTTATGGCATGTCTAACATTTGTAGGTAAGATATCACAAACAGTCACTGGTAGTAGTTGCTGCATCAAGACATGGCAATCATGAGACTTTAAGACAAGTAATTTCAGATCTTTCAATGAGACAAGTCTCTTGACATTTGAAGAGTAACCATGTGGCACTTTGACATTCTGTAGACATTCACAAAAACTTATTTTCTTTTTTTTTGATAAAGTATGACATGCTAGGGGCAAATATATCTGCTTACCATGAGACTGTGGAGCTAACTGGTCTCATATACCCATCACAACTAGATCTAAACGAGCATTCACACCATCCTTTGTCTTCCTCTAAATGTTCAGAAGCGTTTCAATTACACTATCATACAGATTTTTCTCCACATGCATTACATCAATATAGTGTCTTACATCAAGATTATATCAGCATGGAAGATCAAAGAATATGGACCTCTTCTTCTATATGTTTTTCTCAGTAGCTTATTTTTGCGTCTTTCCAAACACAACATTGATGTCCTTCACCCGTTCATAAACCTACTCTCCAGTTAAGGCTATTGGAGCAATTTCATTCTCTTGGCATCCATTAAAAGCTTTTCTTAATCTACAATATGGGTGATTATGTTTGAGAAATCTCCGATGCCTAAGGTAAACTGTCTTCTTTCCATGTGTCAGTTGATGGTAGCATGTGCCTTCTTCACATATAGGGCAAGCTTTATGCCCCTTAATACTGTATCCGCACAAGCTCCCGTATGCTGGAAAGTCATTGATGGTGCAAAATAACATGGCACGCATCTTGAAAAATTCATTACAGTACCCATCAAACACATCAATACCTTCCTCCCACAACATTCTCAAATCTTCAATCAAGGGACTTAAATAAACATCTATGTCATTTCCTAACTGTCTTGGGCTCAAAATCATCATAGACAACATAATGTCTTTGCGCTTCATGCACAACCAAGGAGGAAGGTTGTAAATAACCAACAGAACAGGCCAAAACTATGCTTACTACTTAAGTTACCATACAGATTCATTCCATCCATAACAAGTCCAAGCCGAAGGTTTCTTGCCTCACTACCAAAATCTGGAAACAAACTATCAATTTTTTTTCCATTGCAAAGAATCAGCAAGATGGCAAAGTTGTCCATCACATTTTCTTTCATCTGCATACCATCTAAGGTTCTTTACATCATTTGCATTTGCAAACAATCGCTTGAACCTTGGAATTATTGGAAGATACCATAGCACATTTGCAGGAGGACCCTTTGTCATCACATCATTACTAGAATCACCATCCTTCACTTTATAGTGTGATACCCCATACATGGGGCACTCATGCATCTCTTCAAACTCTTTCCTATACAATATGCAATCATTTGGGCATGCGTGTATTTTCTTATACTCCATACCAATCAGACGCAATATCTTCTTTGCCTCATAATTACGGTTTGCCAATATGATACCTTCTGGAACCATGTCTTTCAACAACTCAAGCAATTCTGTGAAGCTCTTATCCCTCCACCCATTTCTCGCTTTCAGATTGATCAATCTTAACACCGCTGACAACCTTGTAAAATTAGTGCACCCCATATATAAAGGCTTTTCCGCATCACTACACAAACTATTATAAACATGTGTTCACTAAAAAGACTCTGGTTCAATATCACGAATCATGTCTTCTAGTCGATCATCCATATCTACATCAACTTCCTCTCTTTGAGACACACTTGGCAAGTCTCTTAACAATTCACCATGCCATATCAATCTTGTATAACTCTTGTAAAACCCATCACAAAGAACTTGCTCCTTTATTTTCTCAACTTGTAGTCGCCTCTCATTCAAACAATTCACAGAAGGACAATAAAACCTCCCATCACTATTAGGAGATTTCCTTTAGCAAATTCTAGAAATTCTTCTACTCCATTCTCATACTCGTTGCTTGGGCGTAAACTATTGATCCAACTATAATCCATAACTATGTTCTGTAAATATGCATGCACACAAACACATATAATACATGAATCACACAATAAAATTTCAAATCTCACTTTTTTATATAAGGTGTGGCAGTATCCCATTCAGAAAGACATTTTTTTAAACTTAATTAATACGTAGAGATTAAGTCTTGTCTTTAATTTAACAAAATTTTGATAACATTTCGCATTGGTTTCCAAGTACATGATGTGACACCAAATCCACCACAATCAAGTATGCATCCGGAGAACAAATGAAACACACTAAACCAAAAATTCATCAAATTTAAAATGAGACCTAACCTTTATGTATTAATCAAGTATAAAAAAATTAATCTTCCTAGACTGTCCAACTTGGACAATTCAAGATTCAATACAACGATAATTACTTTAATCATTATATTGAATCTCAAACGAAAAACTAAGGTTCACTCAAAATGCATAACTTGAATTAAAAACAACAAGCAATTTATAATGAGAGAGAACATACCTCAAACAACAAGCAATTCCTTAAACTGAAGCAATAAATCAAACAAACCCACCTAACAACAAATTGAAAACAAGTTAGCACACACCCAAAAACTAGCAAACAGATAAAACATAACAAGGCTTATATGAAGCACCACCTACCTATGAAGAATGAAGCTTAAACCTCATACAAAGTAATGAAGATGAATAATAACAACAAGAAAAAGTGAGATTTAGCAGAGGTACCTATCCCACAATATTTTGTAGAGATCAAAAATCATAATCATTTGGTATTATTTATGGACCTAATCTAATACATTCACTTAAACAAAGGTTTCACAACTTTTACAAAATTTGGACTGTGATAGCATACAAGTCAATTTAATCACAATATTAGAGGTAAACTTGTCGAATAATAATTTGTTGTCCATCATAATAATTTGAATGTGATAAATCATAATAGCCTAAGCAAAATACTTGCATTCCATCATTGGATCTTTTAGAAAATAACCAATAAATTTTCTAAAGTGTAACCCTTATAATCAATAAACCAATCATCATCAATCTAAGTTACTTTTGAAAGCATGAAGAGAAAATAAAAATAAGTTCTACATGTATCGTCTCATCTCTCTTACTTTAACTCATCCTTTAAAAATTAAAGTGTACAATTTTATTCTCATATTTTATTAAATTTTATGCCCGGTATAAGGTGGTTTTTAATGGATGGTTCAAATTTATGACTTGCGTGGGAGGTAAGGTTGCAAAGTGACCCCTATAATTAATATAAACAATTACTATTAATATCTCTCAAAATTAAATATTTATTCCAACAACTTTAATAATCAAGGAAAATATAATTAAATCAACATTTATCATCTTATTATTTTTCTTAAATAGAAATACTCACACCAATAAATAAAAGGTACAAAGTCTATAATTTGTCATTTCTAAAATAATTAAAACTATTCTATCAAAAGAAAAAATTAAAACTAATCAATTATAATTTCTCTTAATAATAAACAATTACACTTCAAAAACTAACTCATATTTTTTTATTAAACATGTTTCTTCTTTAATTGTATATTTATTCTTTCATAAACACCTCGTGTAAAGATTCTTTATTAAAATATTTGGAAAAGAGAATAATAATAATAATAATAATAATAATAATAATAATAATAATAATAATAATGATGATGATGATAATAATAATAATAATAATAATTTTATCACTTCAAACAAAATGATCTAATTATGATATACTCATTTAATTTAATAATATAATAATCATTATGATATTAAAGTTATACATATACATATATTTAAATATACATATAATTATCATTTTTGAAGTATGTATATATATATATATATATATGAAAAGGATGATAGAAATAATTCATCCACTTAATCAAAGTGCTAGAATTTCCCTGTAAGTATTAAAAATATTAATAACACTCAATATTTGCAAAATACCCATGGTACTTCATAAATCTAGTAGTTGGTAGAAATATATCATAATTAGCTTAACAAAATATTTTAATTTCAAAGTAATAAACTAAAGTAGTATAACTCCTAGTCTAACCACATAGTAAGGTCATTCTTTTTCAAAAGGGACAACCTAAAACAAATAACCTTTAGGAACTAACTGATAAAAAATACATTTCCAAAATTTCTACGATTCCCATCAAATGCACACATATACTCAAACAAGAGGAAAAACTAGATATCACATACATAAACTAATTGATGCCAGCTACACAAACACACGCTACATATTGCAAAAGTGAATGGAACCAAGAATGTGATCATAGCAGTGATGGCAGCAGTGAATGGAACCAAGAATGTGATCATAGCAGTTGCAGAAGCAAAAGTGCGATGCTATATGGACCCCAATAGGAAACGGATGGGTTTGTTATTGTATTAAAAAACCGTCCTTTAAAAAACCATCCATTAAGAAATGACTTTTAGAATACTCCTTTCTTGCTGATACAATTCCATTATGAATGTGTTGCAACTTTGCAGTTCTTTACGTCAAATTTCTTAGCAATTCTTCATATCATTATGAAGTTCCATTCTAGAATGTCTCGAGTAGAAGATGGTTCTTCTATCATTTAAATTATTCTACACATGTTGCTTCTTCATGATAACTCATAATTGCTCTATCAAGAATAATGTTCTTCTTGTTTTTTAGCATTGCTTCCTTGATATGGTTGAACCCTTTTTTTTTTCTAATTTTGTGAGCATATTGAGTTCATCTCAGTATATAGCCTTTGACATTTGAATCCTCTTCAAAGCTTTCATTCCTCAAGTCTATTAGCTTTTTGAGTTAGCTCACATTAGTCTTGAGTTCACTTTAAAAGATGTTCTTCACTAAACCTATCTTTTTGAATACACTCAAGCAAACTCATCAGTAGACTTTTACTGAGAAAGCTTATGATTTGTCTTCAAAATGTTTGTCATAATTAAAACATAATTAAAATACAAGGGTTTTGGGCTTAACAAAATTGAATTCTCAATAAGCTTGAAAAGCTTGGCTCAGCTTGAATTAAAGTTATATATATTGAACTAAAATAAAATATCATATAAGGCTCAACTATATAATCAAGTTGAACACAGATAGTTCAAGATTGACAATTATATATCACTACAATAGAACAACAATTTAGAGTCAGCCAAAATCCCACTCTAATATGCAAAAGCTAACTCTATCATTCTTATAGCATCGGACATGCGTCGAAATAAACGCCGACTCTAAACACTCGATACTAACATGCTTGCGTCGGTTAATTAAGGCCGACACTATTTAAAGTTAGCTCAACCGACACTTAAACTGTCACATACAGAAGCCACAACTAACTATTTAATTTTTTAAAATTAATTTTTATAAATTTAGTGTCGGTTAAGCCGACTCTTTACTGTTTATTTTTTTTAATTTTGTTTCACTTAACGTCAATTTAATTGACTTTATCATTAAGTTTTTTAATTTTTTCATTTAGAGTCGGCTTAGCCGACTCTATGATTAATTATTTTAATTTTTTTTTCGTTTAGAGTTGGCTTAGCCAACTCTATCATTAATTATTTTAATATTTTTTCTTGTAGAGTTGGTTTAGCCAACTCTACTGTTATTTTTTTAATAATTTTATTTTTCATTTAAGCTGACTCTAATTTTATTTTTTTTATAAAGTTTCATTCTTCACCCACATTCTGCTGGTAATTAAATGTTCAAGAGGGTGCAACCTGCCTTCTCTTCTAATCACTCGTTATTGTTACTAATGAATGTTTTATCATGCATCATAATTATTGCACCAAAGTCAAAAACATGAAACATTGCATATGCGCACTTAATTACATTACAAATCATTCTCAAAAATAAAGCCATCATGAAAAGATGATACATTTAATGCTTTCAATACTGGCAAAATTAGTAATATAAAATTGCGGTGCTGAAATTTGGCTATCAATTAAACTTCAGTTTTGAACTCCCGCAGCACTTGCTCGGTCGGTGTTTTTAAAAAGCCTCTTGACAGCAATTTGTGTCCCATTGGCAAGTAAACCAATAATTTAACTATATTCATATAAACCCCCATGCATCCTCTAAGTAAATGTTTAGCATCAAAAAGCAAAAATATACAAAATCAATAATAGAGTCAGAGAATGAGGCATAAGATTTTGATATTATATTTCTGCCAAAAATATTGTAATCAGTCACAGGTTGAACATCATGTATTCACCTAAAGCAGCTAAACCTAACACATAGTAATTCAAGTTCCCAACTAAACCAGACTTATTGGTTATTCACAAAAGCAATTTAGAAGATAATAGAAATCTACTCGTACAGTAAACGTAAATTGCCACCTTCATTGGTTTACAACATACAAAAGTTTAGAACTAAATATTTAAATATCTATATCTCTCACAAAATACAAGGCATAATAAATCATGAGCAAAATACTTGCTATGACATTGAACACCTTAAAACTTAAAAGTCCTTCTTGGACTTGCCCTCCTTTTCTTGCATCTTTCTCTTCTCATTTTGCACCAGTTGGTTACATAATTAAATATACAAATCAAGACCTAAGTTATTAATAATTAAATGTTTAATAAGCAACATTTAAATAAGCTCCATCCTTTTTCCATCCCCCTACCCTACCCTTAGAGCAACGCCTTTCACCCCTCCCAGACCCTGTATATAACACTCCTCCCAACAAGATTTCTAATTAGAATCAGAACCACAAGATCGTGATCTTAAGTTCCAGTTTTGAGATAAATGAATAGAAACACTACTTTCACTATCCTGTTTGCACTAACAAACATCGATGTCATACTAAGAATTATCAAGCGGGATCAGATAAATAATAAATATTTGCCTCAACAACGGATTCCGAATACCAACCTTAATAATAATTAATGGAATTGCATTTCCAATTAAGGTGTCAGCTTTGTATAAGGTGTTCATTGTATTACGAGTAGTATACTCCTAACCAAAACAATGAAAGCTACTTGCAGACAATAACGTGATAGAAATGCCATACAACACAGCTAACAACCAATCCTCTCTTGATGGAAAATGACAATTTGATGAATGGATAACTTCCAGGTCCCCCATTTTTTCTTCAAAAGAAAAAGACACAAAACCACCTTAAAACTTAAAGTCCTTCTTCTTGGAGTTGCCCTCCTTTTCTTGCATCTTTTTCTTCTTCCTCTTCTCATTCTACACTATTTGGTTACATAATTAAATATACAAATCAAGACCTAAGTTATTAATAATAACAACGAAAATATGCGTAGGTCTGTATGATATGAAAATTAAAAGTCACACACCTCTGCAACCATGTCACTGAAATCCTCATGCTGATTTCGTAACTTCTCTTTTTCCCTTGCTTCTTCATACCTGGAACAGTTCTAGCAGAGGTAAGAAATCAGACCCATGATGTTAACATTAACAGACAGCAAAATGTTTACAATTTTTTTTTTAAAAATAGAATTCATACTTTGCGGGTAAAACATTTTCCATGGCATCCAACTCTTCTGGAAATAAAGTGACATCCACTTTATCTGACTTTTGACCTCTAAGTAAATCAACCTGGAAAACATGAAACATGTTATCCCACCAATCAATATCATCATAAAAACCCTCCCCCTTTGCTCCCTAAAAAGAGTATAGAAAGGAAATTCTTTGAAGTTTACCCTTTTAGTTCCTGACTTGTCCTGGGTGCCAGTGTTAACCACATAACTGGGGAGAAAGGGACATAAGAACTTGTTAATAAACAAATAATTGTGAAGAAGACAAAAAAGGCAGCCAAATATAAAAGGTGCAAGTTTTGCATATGTGTGTGTGGTTCAAAGCAAAGTTCTTGGAGCAATTTTTTCCTCCTTCTCTTCAAGTACCTTCGCGAAAAACAACATGACTAATGAAAAACAATTGATCAAAGAGCTAAAACTAATGGAAGAGAAGAAATGGAAAAAGACTCATTTAATAAAGAGGCCTTTCAGGTTCTTTCCTCTACTACTTACGAAGGTCAATAACATTAGGTTCTCCACTCCAGTCGAAGTGCTGGGTAGGAAAATGCAACAGAAAAGAGGAAAGAATAAGTTCCCAATCACAGATTAAATACAACAAGCCCAAAACCAGACCTTGATAGACTATCAACCACCACCAACCCCTGCTCACACACATGCAAAGTAGAGACTTATAAACATGAACCAGTTTAGTAAGAACTGTACACTCTAGGACTTGCGAAACATTCATGAGGTTGGTTGTTTAGGTTAATTCTTAATCACTCCTAAACTAAATTAGTCATGTAATAGGTCCTTAATTTCCATTTATCATGCTATTTCCAAGAAAGAATGTAATGTATCTATGAAAAGAAACTAATGCCAAGAACAAAAGAAACTAAAACAAAACATAATACCTTGACAGACTATCAACAAACTGAATACCAGCTTCAAGTTCCTCCTCCTCCATTTTTTCTTCCTCTTCCTCCTCCTCCTCCTTCAAGTCACCCCAGTGTATCAACTGGGCTCTTCCTGCATTGCGAGAACATTTAAGTAAAATAAATATAGGAATACCATGAGCAAAAGAACCATATTTGAGTTGATAAGTGCTCCTTAGTAAAATTAAATATTAATTAGGTTTCCTAGCCCAGTAAATTCTGTGTATAATAATAGCTTTTAAGAGTGAAAGGAAGAGGAAAAGAAGAATGATAATAAGCAGTGTATTTGGATATACGCAAAATGGCTTGATAAAAAGCTAAAGCTAATTTTATTTCTAACTTCAAATTTCTCTTGTTTTCATCTCTATCATGTTTTCATGGATTTAAATACGAAGTTATAGAGGAAATAACACACCCACACACATTGAGAGAGAGAGGAGTGCCATAAGCTTCAAACATTGATCACAATAAGATATGACACCTGCAAAAAAATCCCAATTACCAAATGAATTCAAAACAAATTAAAAAAAGTTGCAACGGCCAGAGATGAACTTGTATGCTTCGAAAAGTCGAAGCCCAAATATTTCATAAACATTATCCCAATTTTAAATATCTATTTGTTTTCAATCATAATATGATTCAACTTTCATTGTTCATAGCTAATCTTTTCTGAACTTAAAGGCATCATGAACATGAATGCTCATCTTTTGAAACCAAAACTAAAAACATTAGAACGTACCTCTTTGGGGGGATGATTTATGGGTATCTAATTTAGACTTTAATATATGAGGATTGTAATTGTGAATTTAAAAATTAAGAGGAAGTTATAGATTAACATTCATAAGTACAAACTTCATTACCCCATTTTATGGTTTCAGGAATGTGGTTTGAAGGAATAGGTGTAAATGTATGGTTTATTGTACATGCACCACACTCAAGATCCTTTTCCACTTTCCTTTTGTCCCACCTTAGGCCCCGTTTGGGGTGGTTGTGAGTTTTTGGTTTTTGGTTTTCAAATACAATTTTCAAAACAAAATGCGTTTGGCAAAAATGGAGCTGAAATGGTTTTTAACTCAATTTCAAAACACTTTTGCATTTATTTTCAAAACCAAGAAAAAAGGATTTGTGAATTTGGTTTTTGGTTTTAAAAAAAAAATACCATCATTATATTTGACAATGGCCTTTCTTGTCATCACCACCACCACAACCACCGCCGTTGTCATCACTACTGCTGCCGCCATCTTTGCAGCCACCGTCACCACCACCACCACCATGACCACCGGCACCGGCACCACCATCACCACTGCCACAACTATCACGACCACCGGCATTGCCACCACCATCACCGCTACCACAACTACCATCCATCACTACTGCCATGACCACCAGCATTGCCTCCACCACCACAAGCTTCATCACCACTACCATCGTCAACGCCACCACCACGACCACGACCAAGATTGTGACCACCAGCGTTGCTGCCACCACCACAAGCAATGTCACCACCACCACTGACTATGCCACCACCATCACCACCGGCACCGCCACGGTCACCACTGACACCGCCATGGCCACCACCGGTATTGCCACATCCACTGCCGTTGGCATCACCACAACCGTCATCATCGGCATTACTACCACCACCACTATCATTGTTGTCATCACCATTACTATTGTTGTCACCGCACAAACATATTCTTAAACTAATTTTAATAAAAAAAGAAATTTCAAAGTGAGTTTATTTTGAAACAAAAAATTAGAAAAAAAAAACTAAAACTAATTTTTAAAACTAAAAACTGGTTGTAGTTTTTGAAATTTTCAAAACTCAACTAAAAACCACCCCAAACGGGCCCTTAGGTTTTACACTTTCCTTTCAATCTTAGCCTGCTTCTGTACCACAAGTTTTAAAAAGTTAATTTACTAAGTTTTGATTTCATATATCCCTGTGTTTCATTTCAAAATGGAAAATAAAGGAAAGATAAGGGAAATGTTTCTTTAATTCTCATATTTTGCGTATTACAATCGAAATCATTAGATCAGCTAAAAGGGATTATAATTTCATAGACATAGATTCATATACTCTATATCAGTAAAAGTGACATGCCAATATGGCATCCATCTATTTAATGAAAAATTAGAAAGCAAATTACATATGTACGAGTGAAGTCTTCCTCTTAGATGTAATCCATAGCAAATAATAAATTTTCTACACGTTAACTCATTTTTGTGTGCCTAAACAAGAAAGAATAATGATAATTCATAATGGTTGAGTCAATTGCATCTTTTGTAGTTAAAAAGGCTTGGCCACGTATTAGTTGAAGAGGCCAAATTGCAGATTGTTACACTGGGTAAGCAACCAAGTCAAATAGATGCAATACTTCCAAAGATATGCCGAGAGAAGGAACCATGAAGATGAGTCTTGAGAGTACAAACTAAAATACCTCCGTGGATGGCTTCGACAATGGTTCGAGCGTCAATGGCTGGTTCGTGCAACCATAGTGGGAGACCCTAAAAAAGAAAAAATGAGATGACAAATTAAGAGCTTACACAATGGCAATGGAGACTAGAGAAATTAGGGCGCACTGCACACGCAACCAGTGGCGAGGATGAGGCTGTGTGATGCTACATCGTTAGGGCTCTACGCAGTGGAGGACAAGGTGCGAGCCATACACGCATGCGCTAGTGTTAGGGTTCTGATATATGCAGTGGTGCAAACGAAAGTGGGGCACGAATTTGAGGCATATTTGGGGTTTAGGGTGGGTGAGTGAGAGTGTTTTTCTTTGTGAGTGAGAGCTTGAGTTCTGAAACCCTTTACTTCAATTTCACTTCGTGCTTCTTCTTCTTTTTTGATAATTTCAACTTTCCCTCTTTCTGTCCTCACCGTGTGTTTCTTATTCGATATTTCCGTTCCTATACAAGTTAAATTTTATTTATTTTGCAAATTTTTCATGTGCGTTGGCCAAACCGTCGCTCCCATTTAATAAAAATTTTTAAAATAAAAATAATTATATAGCGTCGGTCTGATTCGACATTATTTTAATAATAGTTCAAAAGAATATAAAATAACATAAATAATTAAAAAAATATTTAGAGTTGGATTAGAGTCGGCTTGGCCAAGCCGACGCCGGCTCTAATTGCGTCGGACAAACGCCGGCTCTATGTGGAGGACTCTAATTTCTCACATTCTCGTAGTGTATATATATATATATCACAAATTTCATTCAAAAATACTTTTAATCATATAACCTTGGTATTTAAAATTTATTAAAAAATATACATTATAAGGTGAAGACCAAAGTTTCAGCTCCGATTGGTTCAATTCCTTTCCTATTTGCTCCAAGCATCCATGAGGCAACAAAAGAGAAAAATAAAAGAAGTACGTGTAAGGTTGGAAGGCTGCCAAAAAAGGTATAAATGATATGTAACGCAGAAAGTAGAACAAATTAAAAATGTGTAATAAAAACCAATAAGCATAATCAAGAACCAAACCCAAGAATCATATACTATGTTTAAGAATAACTTTGAATTTCCAAACACACAAGAAGCTAAGCTGATGTCACATCCAGTATTAGGACAGGTAGAGATAGAACTTAACATATCAATGTTATTGTTAGATATCCTAAAATAAGGCAACAAAAGAAAATAAGACGACATTAGGTGTAAATAAAACAAAAATCTAGAGATCACATTTGGAATGAGAGCAAGCACAAGATGTCAGTTTTGTCATGAGCATTAATTAACAACAATTACCTGACAAAACAAAGAATCATACAAAGCCACTATTTTGTCCAACCGTAGCACAAGCCTTGCCATCAAGTTTAACCTTTCTAAAGGTCAACAAAGCTGTAACAGTCCCATGAAATGACCCAAGTAAATTACAATTTCAACCAACTTTGAAGGGTATATATGTGTACATACTGAGAGTAACAAAACAAAGGTGTTACACTTACACATATATAGCCATGGTAATATTTATCCTAACAATAAACCTAATCAATGTCATGGAAAATAATTTGAAATCAT
Source organism: Spatholobus suberectus (assembly GCA_004329165.1). Classification (NCBI taxonomy): domain Eukaryota; kingdom Viridiplantae; phylum Streptophyta; class Magnoliopsida; order Fabales; family Fabaceae; genus Spatholobus; species Spatholobus suberectus. The sequence goes on along the minus strand of CM014731.1, from coordinate 49,377,170 downwards.
TGATGAAAGAGAGAAGTCGTAGGAGTTACAGAAGTTTGATAAAAGAAATATAAGGAGAATGTGATAACATCTAGGGAAGAAGAAGTGAGCATGACTAGAAAAAGATAATTATTGAAAGGTAAAGTTACAAGTTGAGATAAAGAGGGAGCAAGTGCAGAACACAGTTTATTGAAAGGATAGTATTTAAATGAGAGTGATTGGGAAGGAAAGTGGAGAGAATGGAGGCTTTAGGAAGCAAATAGTTTTTCTCATTTATAAATATAGGAGGATGTATCTTTTATCAATTTTCATTGAATTATAATTATATATTACTTTTATTATTTGTAATGAAATTTTACAAAAATTAAAAATCAATAAAAATATAATTAAAAAATTGTTATTTTTATATACTTTAAAAACCTATTTTATTAATTTTGATGTATATCATATAGATGTTTTTGTATCAATTTATGAATTTATAAATAAGATATATATAATAGGAACTTACACCACTAAGTGAGTGGATCAACTAACACGGGGATTGTTTTAGCTTAACTAGTGATTTCAAGTTTGAGTTATGGGTATGTAACTACGTTAAATATTCAAAAGGAGAGTTTTGTCGTCCATAATAGTCCTATCCGGCTTGAGTAAGTTTGTCTCTCGTGGAGGATACTTGTGATTTGTACCCAAAAAAATAATAAGAGCTTACCCTTATAAAATGAATTTTGGATATAGATATGCAATAAAAATTATTGAAGATTTGGATATCTCCTTCTCTTATATTATAAATTAGAATTTTTAACTTGAAGAATGAGCGTCTCAATTTCCTTACTATCTCAATTAAGTTTTCTCAACACTCTATCTCTCTTCTTTTTCTGAGAAGTGCACTTTATATACTATCTTTGCAATTAGCCAAAAAAAAAAAAAAACTTCAGTACTTTATATAAAAAACAAATAGCTAATTCCCGTTTAAAGATGACTTGAGTAGGGTCTCTGTATAGCTACACATTTTAGGCCTACCAATTGAATAATATGATAAAGCCATTTTGTGCAAGATTGGGAATATCATGAGTTGAACAATTAAGATAGATGAACACACCTAAGAGCATAAGGAGATAGATTTTGTAGGAAAGTCAAGACCATAGGTTCGCCTTTGCACCATCATCTAGGGGATGAACACTGCCTTATCCTTGCACTTTGTCGCCTCAATCAGGGGACGATACTTCCACGATCACCTCTACGATTTTTAGGATTACTCAAATTAGAATCCACTGTAGCCCTACGTTGGGTCTACCTTTGCACCTTCACCTAAGGGACAAACTTTGCCTCATCCTTGCACTCTGTCACCATGTGCCTTGACACACACTCCTTCTTCCCTTGGGTCATTTTTATAGAAGCCTCATTGCCCTCCTTTTGGTTTGCAATGCCAGTTTGACATGTTTCCTTTTGATGCCCAAAGCAATCGTAGGTGAAACAAACCAAGTTAAGCCATTCATACTCGACATTTTAAACTTGTCTATTTAGTTGAAATTTTGATATCAAGGTCTTGCAAAAGTTCACCTTGACACATGATATTAGGAAGGATATTGTGGTGAGTGATCAGTGAAAAGGAATTAATGCCCCAAAATCTAAAGAAGGAATTAATATTGGAATCTTGGTCCAATAAAAGGAAAAGAGGCATGTAAAATAATTAAGATATGAACCATAATGGACATGCACATCATGTTACCCATGCACAACTCTAAGCAACCTTCCACGTCAACTCATACCCAACAACAACTCAATCGAAATTATTCATCCATATTCACATGCATATTTATTTATATGTCACACCATCACACCACAATAGCTTGAGGCCCACATAATCTCAGCCAACAACATATTCATTCAAAAATATATATATCTTCATGGCAATCAACTCAATCACAATACACCGCAACAATAACAAAGTTCATACTTTCATTTCACATCAACACAAACCTCTTAAACCAAGCACACATAACAAATAGGTCTTTCTTTTAAAGCTAAACATTTTTCCAATATTTCAAGGATCACACCTAAACATGAAATCCAAGGCAATCAACTACGTTTCACATTCTTTGTTGGATCTAAGTCTTACTCAACTAAAATAAAACAAGAAGAGAACAATTTCTTTTTTATTTTAGCATCCCGCCTAGCGGCACATCATTGCCGCCCGGCGACACACTGTCTGAGACCCATTATTTTTGCCTCGGGTTAATCGGCGCTCAACAGGACAAAAATGTCGCCCAGCGACGTTCTTCCAAGAGCCACCTTCTGGGCTCGGGAAGAACCTCGCCCAGCGGGAAGGAGCCGTCGCCCGGCGTGGCCTGTGCTGCCAAGAGTATTTGGGCTTTGATTCTTCAATTCCTTGAGTTCTAATTGCTATACAATCATTCCAACTCAATTCTAAACACTTTTAACGCATTTCTAACCGATTATACAACAATTTTTAGCCATAAACAACCTCAAATCTCAAAATCTCTTTTTGAAACCCATTTTTCTCCAAAACTTACATACGCAAGATTTTCACCAAAAACAATTGATTCCAAAGCGTTAAATCAACATATCAACGACCCCAAACATGAAATCAAAAAATAATAAGCTTTCCTTACCTTAAAAACTTCCAAATTTGAAAGTTGGGAAGATGAGAATATGAGAGAAGAGAACTCTTGAGCCAATCTTCCAAGAAATCTGCCCTCCGCAACTCAAGGACACAAAATCAGGGCTGAGAAACCTTTGACTCGAGAAATCTAGAGAGAAATAAAGAGATGAAGAGAAGGGATGAGAGAGAAAGTGAAGAGAAAGAAAGGAAATGGAAGAATAAGAGAAATCTCTCCCTCCACCCCCTTTTATACTTGACCTTCCGGAGCTCTCACACAAACTTTGGGCTATCTAAGGATCATGACTCATCAAACCACTCCCTATAACCTATAATGGGTCTAACTTAACTGTTTTCCCTCAAAAGCCCAAAATCACACTTGCAACATATCCAAATTGGCTGAAGCACATATCTCAAACTTCTTAAAATCAAACCCAAATTCAAACAGATAATTCACCACTTTCACCACATACAACAAACCATACTCAATAACAATTCATTTCTTCCTTTTAATCACCTAGATTACATATCTAAGTTCCTGCTTTTAGTTATTAAAACACTTAATCATGCATTAGGAGAAACAGGGTGTTACACAATACCACTTGAAGCAACATTGAGGACAATCATTCCTTGTGACTTAAGACCAACAAACAATGTTTTCCACATAAATTTTTTCCAGTTCCACCATACCCATATAAAAAGAAGAATCCTCCAAGTTTAGGAAATATTGATTTCATTATCTCATTGTACACATTTAGTTGTTCATTTGTCAACATCTTCATAAGAGAAGTATGTAATCCAGCCAACTCATCTCTATCATAATTGAGCTCATTGACAATGAACTCATTTTGGAACTACAATGTTTCTGAAAACTTTGGGAACAACATATAGTTAAGGATCTTCTATTTGAGATGAGCATCCTTTCCAATTCTATGAGGCAAAGGTTTTGCAATTCATTACTTCCAATTTGAAGACCTGATCAAAAAAATAGTAAGTTAGAAATAAAAAGTATGTATATATAAGAAAATAAGTATTAAGCAATTACTAGGAACATTTAAATCCTTCCTCTTTTGGTGCACAATTCCATCAGATAACAACTTCCAAGTAACATTCCAAACAACATCTAGTTTTGACATTGTGTTCATCACTAACAATGTCACAAATAACCTTCTTAGCTAATATCCAAAAGTTATTTCACTGGCCTCATTAATAGCATCAATGTACTCCTTATCATCAACTAACAAACCGAAAGCATAACATGCCTCTTGGAAAGTGTTATAAGTCTTGCCATCTACAGTCTTAATATTGTCATGATCAACACAACCCCTTTGAATTGTCAATAATATCCTCATGTAATACAATTCACCTAATCTAGCTGGAATATAAGTAAGTCTCCCAATTGAATATCCTTGCTTTCTTGGCTACCACTTTCTTTCTTGATTCAAATATACAAATTTGCTTGAAAATTCAGCATATATGAGATTTTTGCCTTCCACAAAAGTTTTATTTGCCTTAAACCATGCCAAAAACATTGTCTGAAGATGCTCACTACTGTCAACAACTGTATCAATTTGGTCATCATCTTAAAAAAAAATAGTTTGTTGATTGAAAAGATGAAAACTTAACCTTTGAACAGGTGGCCACCTTTCATGAGTATCAAAAGCAAAAATTCTCCAAGCTACTTCACAAGGTGATAGATATTGACAATCATAATATCGTTTGATCTCATTAACCACTGCTAATTTTCTTTCCTTTTCTAAAGTATTGCTTATCTCAACGGTAGCTCGATCGAGGCCTTTGTTCATATATTTGAACAAATACTTGATTGAATTTGATTTATTGCAATACTCTGTACTGACATGTCCTTTATACCTCATCAAAAGAACTAGACTATAAGGAACAACACTCCTATTATCTAACTTAACACGACTTTTTTGAACAAACAAACCACTATCTCGACATTTGTAGCATGGATACCCATCCTCATCAATAGTAGTTGAGCTTTTAAATTTCTTGGGATAATACTTGGAACATTTTCTTTCTTTCATGCAAGGTGACTTGAGATTAGCAGCTCCACATGGGCCATGTATCATGTAGCTTCCAACTGCTTCAGCTAATCTTGGATACAAAATAGGATCCGGTAGTTCAGTAGATATCAATTTATCAATATCTCTTCCAATAATCAATCTATTTTCACCATCCAACCACAGTAATATATGGGCATGTGGAAGTCCTCTTCTTTGAAACTATTGTGTACATCCCTAATTTCACACATACACAAAAAAAAAAAAGGTTAGGAAAGCACATGTGATTTGCAAAACTATATAGAAATATAAATTGATTAGCATTATAATTTACCTGCATTGACCTTTCTAAAAATTGTCTTTTTTTTAAGTATGTCATTAATTCATCTAGCTTTAGCTTGAAAATCCTATACACAATATCAGTTCTATCAAATGCCATTAGACCCCTTTTAGAAACAAAATCCCATATCTCACTCCAATTTGTATTGCATGTAATGGTAATGAATAGATTAGGATACCCAAATCTCTTACATATTGCTATTGCACCTTGGCAATTATTGAACATGTATCCCATATCATTAGTAAAGGATGCTAGTAATATTACATGTTTCCCAATTGAAGAAGGATCAGTTTCTCCCCTCTTAACTACCTCTTGAAACCCATTAAGCACATCAAACCTGATTAGTTTTTGATTGTGTCTTATAAAGGACAATCTTTGGGACTTTACCATAGTTTAATAATCAACTAAAAATTGTTGAAATAATCTTCATGCATTGACGATGTTACCAAATTCAACATGTCTTTCTTGAATTCTGAATGCAAAACACTCTTTAAAAGTACGACTCTTAGAACCATTTGTCACATCTCATGTGGGAATATCCTCTTTAAAACCATATTCTCCATATGGGAAAATCAATGGATATTGAAGTATGTGTTTCATAAAGCCTTTGTAGCTCACCAAATTTTTTTTTTCACAATAATGTCCCTTCCAACTTCCATAGAATCCAAGTCATCTACAATCAAAGCTGTAACTTCATCCTCATTGGGAATATTGTACACCCTTAGATCCTTACTTCGATGTCAAAAAAGCCTCAAACAAAAATTTTGTGTGGCATTGCATGCTACCAAATCTCTAACCATTTTGAATTTTTTAGCAAGGCAATTGAAATCATCACTCATTTTAGTCAAATCTTGAACCAAAGATACATCAAACGCTTCTCCATCTTTGTTGCATCTGTAAAAACAAAGAGTTATGAAATATAGGTGTGCATTTTTATTTTCAAACATCAAAAAAATATACCTGTTACATACCCAAAATTCTTCATTCTATTTTGTACTTCATTTTGTGTATCATAAATATATAGTTGTGCAAACTTGGGTTTACATCCATCTTAGCAACAAAGTTCCAATTCGGTGGTAATTCTAACCATTAAGTATGAATTGGGGTGAACCACCTCCATCATTGATTGAAGATTCTACATTACCACCAATTGAAGTAAATGAAAACATGCGGTTATATGCTTTAATGTTTTCCTTAAAATGATTGCTTCATTCATCTTCTCTGCGCATTAACGAAATGAGCAATTGTGGAGGTTTTTCCAACAATGGAAGTTGTACTTTCCCCTTTTGACAACATAATTAAAAGGTTACTTCCTTTAGTCTTTTTGGATTTTTCTGCTCTTTCTTGAAACCATAACTTAGCCTTGCAATATTGATAGTGAATGGTCGGTTGGCCATGATTGACACATTCTTTAAGAAAAAAATAACATAGAGTCAGTATTATTAATCATGAAAATTTGGCCAAAACTAAATCATAAACTGATAGTAGATTCCACCTTCACATTTAGCTTTTGAATACAACTAAGATAGAAACTCATGTGTGATGTCGTCTTGTGTTGGTATACCTGACATTAAGAATTAAATAAACAAAATTTTATTTAATATATGTATTCAAAAGATTAAGTTAAAATACATGAAGTTATAGCAAATTTTTAATTCAGAATTCATGGTATATAAAACATGAAAGTCCATACTGTTATTATTATGCTCCTCTTCAAAGTCTTTATCGAAATTCAATGTAATCTTTCCTACAGATTCTAGTACATTGCAAGATTTTTGAATATATTTGGCATGAGTATGGTCACTTGAAAGATTAATGACTTCTTATATTTGAGGAGAAGAGCCTGCATTTGATCATGGACACAGAAAGAAAACCAACAAATAAAGCTATGACATGCTAAACCAAAAAACTATTGAATGAATCTCATATTTTGTAGCTTGATTTACTAACTTGAAACAGGCGTAGAACATGAAGTATCTACATGACAACTTCTTCTTCTTCTTTTTTAAATGGGTTGGTCCCTGCAACATTGCAACTGCTGTCAGAGGTTCCTAAAATATTTCAAAAATGTAAGAACACAATATTACATTTTTGCATCTCTTGACATGCAAAACACAAGTACTTACTAGTACATAATGTTGATAACGGTTTTCTATTCCCATTTCTCACTGTTCTATTCTCTACATATTGAATGAATCTTATTGGCATTGTATTCTCATTTTGTTCTGAAATGGAAACCAACCATACATGAACAAAGGTAGAAAGTTTCAAAAAAAATTAAATAATTGATATAGCATAAACTGAAGTGCAAATATGGTGGAGTGTATCTTATACCTATCATGACAACATTTTGATTGTTTGATTTTTTCCTTATAACCATCTTCTGTTTGATTCTAGCATATTGAGAGGATTTTAAGTTCATATTGTAGAATGGTGCTTCAGGGAAGCATACAGCTGCTGATAAACTGTGGTTCACTCTTGCCTTAAGGTAAATAACTATTTGCCTATTGCTTTTTGCTTCACAAAAAAGTAGTCTATGATCTGTTATTTTATCTAACAATGCTTCTTGAGAGATGTGGATGTGTAAAAGCTGTTCTTCTGCCTTTGTCCAAAGTAGTAACATCCTATTTTTTAAAATTTGACTTATAAAGAATAGCATAGCCTATTCACCGAAAAGGTAAGGTTTGCCTATTTTTTCTTATTTTGTCTTGATGTCTATTGCCTTATGTGTGCATTTAGGCCCAAATTTGGTTTTGGCCTCTGGATCCTATGACTTATTTTTCGGTCAATGATTTAAGTTTTAAAAAAATATATATTATTTTTTATTGGGATGACAATGCTAAGCTCTCAGATTTTCAACTTGCAAAAGATGGGCTTTTTATAGGACCTCATGGTTTAGTTGGACATCACCATAGTAATGCATGGGCTTTATATCCCATGAAAGCACTAATGAATTTTTTTTTCAATTATATATTTCATTTATGTCCCTATGTGGCTTTTTTTTCATTCTAAGCGCTGTTGCCAAAAATAAACCAAGCTACATATGCTTTGGTTTGCCTCGCGTAATAAACTGGATTTTCATTAACTTTCTAATTCTTTATTTTTCCCTTTTCTAATGTGTTATGTGTTATGTATGAGTACTGGCTAACAAAGTGTTTTACTTTAATGTCTTAAAGCTTTCCATAACAGAATGTAAAACAGTAAAAACTCCTTTCAAATTTCTTATCATGTGCAATTTAATTAGCCTGAGTTTTATAAACGGATTAAACAAAAACATTAATCTTTTAAATTAGTAAATCCATATCCGTGTACTGATTGAAGCAAAACATATTCAAATCTATTAAATATAGGCTTTAGTTTTATTACAAAAATTGTGTACAAAAGGAATTGACTAATTAAAATGAATTTTGATAAAAGATTATTACGAATATAGTTGATTATGGGCTAGATTCTGCTCTTCAAATAAATTCCTTCCACGTTACTTATTTTCACTCCAACTATATAAATTCCAAAAGTCAACTAAACTAAAGTTGGGATAAACCTACTTTATACTAGCTCAATTCATCATAGCTATATTAATTTGACCAAGTATCCTAAATATTGTGAGCATATCAAAACATTTGTGTTAGGCCGAATGTTATTGGCCTCATTGTTATTAACTAACAATGACGAAGTTAAGGAAGTAAAAGTTAAAAGCATGGGCTCAATGTGTTGTTGGGCTCAATGTTGCTCAGTACAATACACAATATCACTGGTCGAGATATTTCATTAGAAATCACTTTCTATAACTAACCTTCCTAAAACATATCAAGCTAAAAAACATGATGACATAAATAAAACCACGTTCAGATGAAAAGAAAAAGCATGCAACCATAAGAGGTCTTTGGGTCCATAATTAAGCAACAAAAAAAGCAAAACAGAATGCAAGTGCTCACAAATCCATACATCACAATCAACCCAAATCAATTTAAGGACCTATTTTTCGAACATTAACCAAACTCATTTTCTCATCTTCAAACCCAAACACAATTTCATCTCCTTCTTCTAGAATGTCCTACACAAAAAGCCTTCCTACCCTCGCCAATTTTGACCGACCCCCGAGGATCATTTTGGATTAAAAGACGACATTTTTTCACCAAACCACAGTTGTGATAAAGCCTAAAAGTCTTGAATAGAGAACTCCTTAAAAACTGAGTAAATTATGGGTCTAAATTTTGCAAAACAAATATCCAATAATGTAATTAGAACAATATTATGTTCACAAACAAACATATTCAAATAAAATTATCTCTTGTCTCGTGTAAGTGACTCACCAACTGATTTCCATTTGCCTTATAATAAGTCAACTTTACTTTGAAGGACACTTTGTGCTGGGCATCTCTTTGATTAGCCTCCCTAGAGCATTTGTGTTTTTTATGTGACTCTTTCTGTTGCACATCTATTAGATTAGCCTCCGTGGGGCATTCCTATTTCCTGTTGGACCTTTTTTGTTGGTCTATTTTATGATTATAATGGAATCGCTAGACTGTTGATGAGGTTGACAAGTTTTTGAATACAGTGATTTGAAAAAGAGAATCTCCTAAATACCGAAAGTAAATACTGTGGTGACCACTTATTCCATAGAATCTCCGAAGCTGAGGCCAAGCCTCTGTGATCAAGGGTTCGTCCTTCATTTTGTTGTAGCCTACAATGTGACGATTCCCCTTCTCGTCTATTAAAGTCCACCTATTACTCAGTTTGTCATTGTACCTTGCGGCTAAACTTCATCTCCACTTTTCCTTGTTGTTGTTTGTCACACAAATCAGCATAGAAAGACAAATAAAATTAAAAAAAATGAAAAACCCACGTCAAAAATGATAGTACCTCATTCTTGAAGTGGATGGTGAAAAATGCTCCTATCGTTTTTCTTTTGAGAACAATTAATGGGCTTTCCATGGCTGGAAAATAAACAAAAAACAAAGAACGATGACAATTCCTTCTAAACCATTACACGTATGCAAATCAAATTATACAGAGAAGTAAACAAAAATCAAAAACAAATTTAAGCATAATACCCACTTGGAGAGGAAGTTGGAAGATGCCTATACCAAAGTGTATACGCTCTGATTATGTTGGGAAAGAGGAAGTTGGAAAATGCAATTCCAGAACATTCAATAAGTTCTCCCTCTCATTGACATGTTATTCAATCTCCCAAGCCCCTATATTTCCCCAAAACGTTTCCTTTCTCGATATTATAGACTTCCCAATATGCTTATCACATTTCCACTTTTGGCAGTTTGAGTTGATTTTCAGCGGACTTACCTTTTGTTAGAATTGGGCTTTGGGCTTATGTTATTCTATGATTTTGCAGCATGCTTAACTGGGATATTGGGCTTATATGAAAAAAAAAAAGTTTTACAAACAACTTAACTAAGTATTAAAAAATTATTTCTCTTACTAACAACTTAGTTAAATATTGAAAAAGTATTAATTGAGGATTTTTTCATATTAGAATTTATATTTAAAAAAATATAAAGTATAAATTTATAAATAAATATAAATCATTTTGGCTTATCTTAACGTGAGGATGTTCTTCTTATTACTGAATGTTTTGGGTTCATCTTAAAAAATAGTTTTATAAAGGAAATAAAAATAATAATTACTAATAAATCTGATGAGAAAAAAAAATCTTTCAACATGGACATTACACTTATGTTAAACAATAATTTTCGTTGATTATTAACTAAATTCACTTGTCTCTATTGAAAAAAAAATTCCCTCCTTAATCATTTTGGGCTTATCTTAAAGTAAGGATGTTTTTCTTATCATTCAATGTTTTGGGCCTATCTTAAAAAAAATTCTAAACGTTCAGCCTGTGTTATTTTTGGGCCATTTTTTGTAACGTTCGCATGTAAATTGTATTTTTTTCCCTTAATTTGTCCTTCATATTGGGCTTATGTTAAATGGCCTTATGTTACATCCACTATTAATACTCACTTTAGATAAATAATATATAAGACTTTCATTCTTATGATCTTATACTTTTTTCTTACTATTCTCATTTTCTTTAAACCTAAGGTTAAACATTATAACATGCTCTAAAAATTTGCTAACAAAATTTAACACAAAAACCTACACATCACATTAACATTCAAACACTAATGCAGCCAAACTTTTACATAAATTACTCCACCAAATCCAAACACTCCCAACAAATATCAAGTGTTCTCCAAAATACATAGCCATAAAATAACATAGCAAAATACCAATTGTCTAAAACCATCAACAAAATACAACTAAATTAAAATATTTCAAAAATTCTACATTTCAATCCTTTGCGATCTTGATCTTTTTCTTCAACACTTTAAGTGGCACATTAAGGTCTGATTGGCTGTTTTGAGTTCTATACTCTCTATTCATAGTAGTTAACTTCTCTAAATCTATTGTCAAATCAAACCTTTCCTTTTTTTAAGTTTCATAACCTCTTTCAAGAGGTTATCTGAATCCTTGCAAACATCAAATCCTACCCTTTGCTGAGCTGCAGATCCACTTTTAGTAGGAATTAAATTATCTGAATCCTTTGAGACTTGAATTCCTTCTTTTGGTTTAGTTCTAAGATATTTTGAAAGAGGAGTTAAGTCCTCTAAATCCTTGGATAGATCACATGCTTCCTTATCACCACATTGAGACCCATTATTAACAACCACCCCTAAGAACTTAGGCATTAGGTCTTGGTACCAAAAGTGTTCAATTCAATTAGCTATAATACTTAACAAAAACTTGCAATCAAAAACACTAAAACAAACATTATACAAACCTGTGCAAGAACAATGGATGAATCTATAGTATTACTTTCCTTTCCATCAACCAAATATTGTCATAATGTACATCTTAATACACATGAGCAATAAATTAGTAAGCACTCTTTAGTAAGTATGTCTAACAAAAAATGATTCATACATTAACAAACAATGTCATTACCACTAGTTTTATGAAACTTTCCCTGAACTTTTTGATAATTGACTCATCACTACAAATCTTCTTCATTCTAAAAGATTTCTCAAATTTAGAACTGGATCCAATTTTAAACTCCACTTTGAAGAGAAAGCTCTTATCCACCAATTGAGCAATCTCCTTTGGCATAGCTCCACCCTCACCTTTCTACACCAAATTCAATTGAACAAATTACAATTTATAATTTATACTGATTAATAAATACATAATAGACTTATATAAATACAAAATCATATAAATAGAAATATAAATTTGTTGGAATTCAATAACAGACTCATATAAATAAATAAAATAAAAAGTAGATGAAATGTGATAACCTTTTCATGTGTTTCAAACATCTCAACACATGATTTGTCAAGAGGGCAGTAGCATCGCGATCAAAGATAACAAAGGTTGCTGAATCAATTTCATCAATTACATGAACCTTGATACGATACTTGTTGTTGGGGTCAAAAATAAAAAATACATCAATCACTGTGAAAAACACTTTTGGTTCAGATAAACTAAATATATATAGATTCAAAACAATACCTTAGAACAACCTTCATAACATGCTTGTTACATTTTTCACAAAAAAATATTTTAGAATCAGGGTACACTGCCTTATTGCATGTGCAAGTAGTATACCATCAATCTTCATCCTCAACTATGTGTTTCACAATACCAAATACACGTATGAAGATTCATAAGTTTTATAAACAAATCAACACGTGATTAATAAAGCCACATACTAGAAAACACAATATACATAACACATAGTTCACCTCTTTGCAATCTTTAAGACCCTCAATGGCCTTTTTCGGTGTTACTTGTAGAAAATCCTCGGATATACTCACTTTAAGACCATCAGTTAGCTAACTCAATACTTGAGATGGTGATTCCATACTTGCTAGCATCCTTCACAAAAATATACAATGTACATGGTTAAATCACAATATTTAGCAGTCCACATTTAGATTTAAGACCCTTACATGTAAGAAAACTTTACGTACTATGGAAGAAAACAACAATTACATTACCTCTTGGTAAGTTTGACAGCTTCTTCACACTCTAGATTGAAAACCAACTTTGTACAGTTGATACAACTCTGAATATGTATTTTCTCTACAGTAAAGAGAACAATATGATATTAACTAAACGCATTCCATAAAGTTTCAGAACAAAATAAATACATAAGGGTAATAAGAGTCAAACTTTGGAAGCATTTGACTTTGGCTAAGTGAACCATTAGAACAGTATTTTCCACTTCTCCAAACGCAAGAAATGCATTTAGTTTATCTACATATGACCCAAATAGAGTACACTCTATCCTACAACTATTACAAACAATATATAAAATCAAAAGTCAAGTCTCAAACCAAATATAAAAAATCAAAGCACATAAGGGCGATAAAATAGAAATTTACCCATCATCCTCTAGTGGAACAACATTCATCTTTGTCTTGCTCCTATTCCTATCATACTCTCTCTCAGTTCCCACACTAGTAAACAGCCCCATCACATCTATTATAACCATTTAATCAGTACACAAATCAGCAAATAAAAACAACAACAAATGTGTGTCAAATGTACACTTTAGCAACTAAATAATTAGTATCATAGCTACTCCCAACAATCACAGAAATAAAGACAAATTGGTAGATTGTTGTAGGAACATAACCATTGTCCACCAATGCTAACTTTGTTGAAAATTGAAAATTTATCTTGTACTTGTGATGGCAAGTTTTGTAACTACCACCAATTGTAGCAACCCCAAAGAACTAAATAGAATATACACAACCTTCTTGTAAATCCTTCTAGAACTTGTAAATTAGGGTTCTCCTATTAGAACCATGAGTTTTGTCTCCCTACAACAAGGAAAAAGTTCATAATAAAAACAAATTGTCTTTTAAGATTAAGTTCTGAGAATAAACTAAAAAAAAAAAACTTAGAATCCACCAACAACAACTCCATGGAGAATGGTATTTTTTGGCCTAAAAAATCAGAACCACCCACAGTCGAATCAACCTCACGATAATTTTCCAATTCTCCTTCTCAAGGGAAATCTCAGAAACAGAATTGAATTTGGTGGCCATATCCCAACTCACTTTCGATATCAGATAAAGCACACACAATTTTATCTGTACCAGAACACAATATATATATATATATATATATATATATATATATATATAAGGGTTCCAATTGTGTTTTAGACATAACAAACAAAAAAATTAAAAATTAAAAATCAAACACAATTCTAGTTCAAATACAAAATTCAAATATGAAAAAGAACTTTCACTTATCTATAATCTGTAATATTTGCAAAGCTCCTCTTTAGTCGCACATGCTGTTTCAGTGAGGGGAAGAGAGTCTTGCTAAGTCTGACCTGCATATTTTTTTCCTCCATTAGAAAAATTTTCAAGTCTCCAAACCCGATTCATAACATTGAGTACTACAGATTTACCCTCATTTGTGCAACCTACAGAACCCTCTCTCTTCCAACCCTTCACACTCTTCACAACTATCCTTTTTTTACACGAAACGCTGTCTTTGCTTTAGGGGTTTGACAATTTCTATAGCCTCAAAAAGGCTTAATTTAGTCTCATTCAAAAGCTTCATATCAGGCCTCACTCCCCACAAGCCCTATAGTGTCTACTTTTTTCTTTCTTTTTGTTTTTTAAATGTAAATGGGCCACACAAACATGGGCCTTTCCACAGTAGTTCATATTACCTGATCCAATTCAAAAAAAAATTCCCCAATTAGTAAATTTTGTGTAAGGTACAATTTTGTGAAGTTTTGTGAGAGGTTGACACCTGGCAAAAGTTGCCATTTGTGCTACCTCCAATTGTATATACTATTGATATTGTTAGATGACCTTAGTCAGTGTGTGGGAATCCCTAGGGGCTTATCTCTTGGTAATAAAACATCAAACAAATGTCAGAACAAGGTTATCCCAACTATGAACCGACCTCTAAGGGAGAGATCAAAACCAACTAAGAGCTTTCCCTCTTAGAGTCCTGAAAGTTTTATGAACTATTATATATAAGGCTCTAATGAACAAGATATTGTTTAGGAAAGCATACAAACAATTACATGGATCCTTCTTCCTTATATATGGCTCAATAGGTAAAAAAGCTTGGTATAATCTCCTCTCTCCGCAAAAGTGATATGCTTAGCAAAATGATGTTGGAAGGGAACAGATCATGATCCAACAGGACAAGTGTGGTACAAAGCACCACCTTAAGCTCAATAAATGTTAGGTGGGGGCCTAAACAAGTGTTGTCTAGAAGTTGCAACACTATACTAAGGTTCTTTATGTAACACCCATTCATATTAAATAAAATTCATATTAATTTAGTTATTAAGTTTAAGTAAATGAAAATGCGTGTAAATTTTTTCCACTTAAAAAAAATTTCAAACTTAACAGAATTTGGAAATGGTAGTAAAAGATGAAAGATAAGACTGTATATACATATATATCGTAAAACTATACATCATGGTTTGATAATACTGAAAACTAAAAAAATACATCAAAAGATACACACTATCTAACCCAATATGTACATCGAAAAGATCCTATACAGAGCAGTGTTCATCTTCCCTATCCCTCATACAAAAAGAAAAATTACTATAGGTCTTCAGGTCCTCCCCCGTGGAGATGTCCTCTAACTCGTACTCAGCATCATGAGGCATTAATGTTGTCTTCAATAATCACGATCAAACATACACAGAAGAAAATAATGGAGTGAGGTGTTTTGTTCTAAAATCACTTTTACATGTATGGTAAGAAATCTACCATAAAATAAAGATAAAACACAGCTAGCAACAAGAGGGATCCTAAGGTTCATTCTAAGTTGTATCAGACTACCCTTGACTAGGTATGGATCCATACTTCCCATTAGTGGGTAATAGTTCTCAATAGAACCTGGGAAGTGACTGGGAGTACATATACCTCTCTCAACATCATCACGTGGTATAGTCCTCATTATCATTGAGAAAAATAACAATCAGGATATCCATTTATAAAGGTATACTCTCAAACCAATCTTGGAATGTTGAGCAGTTGTCGGGGTTATCAAGTTTGGTCAGGTGAATATCTCGGCTCAAGGGCGCTACCCTGGCCATTGGTGTAACATCCCTATTTTTGCATATCAAATTATTTTTCCTAATTATTTTGTATTTATTTTTGAAGAACCAGTTGAGATTCTCATAAATTTGATCCCTATGGTTATGCGTGTATTAGTTAGTAGTACTTAGTTTATATTTTTAATAATTTTTAGGAAATAGAGTCCCAAAAAGGGTAAAATGACTATTTTGCCCTTAGAGGGACTAGATAATTGAGAAAATAGATAAAAATAGTTAAAAGTGTCTAAAAATTATTTTTAAGTCATATATGTGCTTAGAATAATTAATAATAATTTTAGAAAATTTTAAGAAATTTATTAAGACAATTTTTGTAAAATGACCAAAATAGCTCTGGTTGACTACGAGAGCAGACCAGAGACTTTTTGACTTCAAAGTGTTTTGAAGATTTTATATTAGGTATATTTTAATTATAAAAATTTTATTTTGAAAGAGAAATAGTGAAAAATGTAACCCTTTTATTTCAACTTTTCAACCAATATTCTAATAATTGATTAGTTAATTCTGAAAAATCGGGAGGGAATTTCAAATTTCTGATTTCCACCATCATGCTCAAAATTTCAAGAGCTATCTAATTGAGATTTTTAATAATTTTTTCCGAGCCGAAGCCCAAAAAAATTAGAAAATGACGATTTTGTCCCTCTTTCTCAATATTAAGGGCTGACATGAGAAAACGATTCAATTGACATTAAAATTTCAATTTGAGCTTGGAATCATGTCATATATATTAAAATATAATTTTATAAATTTTCTAGAAATTTTATGGAATTCCTGTGTAAAATGACCAAAATGCCCCTAGGTGTCTGATAAGCTAACAATATTGGTTTGACATCCAAAAAAGGTGAAAATTGTAATTTCAATTTATTTATAGGTGAAATATTTAATTTTAGAATTTTCATAAAAATTTTGGTATTTATTGAATTAAAATGGATTTATTATGAAATTTTTAGCTTAAAAATACAAAATAAATAGATAAAATTTGAAATAAATTAATAAAAATTAAATTAATTATTAGAAATTTATTTTTGATGAAAAAAAATTATTTGTCCAGTTTTACATTTAATTTCATTTTCTTGATATTAAAAGTCAATTTTTTCAAGTTTAGGCGATTTTATTGGTATCGGTTAATTTACCTACAGATAATATTGACATCTAGAAGCTGGGCAGCTAAAAGGGCACGTCCCCAACCTAGAAATAGTTGATTGAACACTCTAATTTTGTTATGTGTCCCTAAATTAATTAAAAATAAATCAAAAATGAGATTTATGACATAATGGCTTATGTCATCAAAGTGGACACCTAATCTCATTTTTCTCTATAAATAAGCATGCCTTTGGACAATATTTTCACCATTCTTATCCTCCATAAGCTAGAGAGCCTCTCTCTCTAAAATCTTCTCTCTAGAAATTTTTCTTATTTAGTTTTTATGTTAAAATTTTGCTAGTTTTCAACCAGTAGAATTTCTTCTCCTAGAAGCTTTCCACCAACAATTTCATCCTCTTCATCAACCACCTTAGAGGTAATGGGGGGAGTGGGGTTGGTTCTAAATTATTGTCACTTTGCATGTTGGTAGGAAGGATTTTTCCTTAAACCCGTTTAGGCTTAAGTTTTATTATTGTTATTTTTGTTTACTGTTAAACTTTAATTTTTACTAAGTTGTTACTCTGTCCAAATTTAGATTATTAAATCATGATTACTAAATTGTTACTCTGCTCAAATTTAAATTATGAAATTATATTTGCTAAGTTGTTACTCTGTTCAGTTTAGAACATTAAAATGCATTTGCTAAGCTGTTATTCTGCTCAAATTTAGAAAATTAAAATGTATTTATTGTCATTATTCTACCAAAATTTTAGTAATTAAATTATAATTACTATGTCATTATTCTGCTAAAATTTTATATGATTACTAAATCGTTATTTTGTTAAAATTCTGATATTGTGCAATTTTTTCAATATAAGACAAAAATATTGATTGTACTGGTGCTCAAATTAAAAAAGACTAGGGAAACCTTTGTTTGAGAAATTAGGAAGTGATAAATTAGTGAGTAATGTAAAGCAAGTGACATGTAGTGGCATGACACCCTACTAGAGAAGCTATGGTTTGGTACACTGCAAGATGAAAGGCAAGACCCATGGTTAGGTCTAGAGGGTATGATATCGAGTGATGAACGTCCTAATGGCCAAGGTAGCGCTCTTGAGTTGGGACAATCACTTAACCAACTTGATAACCCTGACAACTGCTTAGCATCACCAGGATTGGTGAGAGTATACCTCTATAAATGGATATCCTAAATTGTTATTTTGTTCCTTAATGATTATGAAGACTGTACCATGAGATGATGTTGAGAGAGGTATATGTACTCCCAGTCACTTCCCAGGTTCTGTTAAGAACTATTACCCACTAATGGAAAGTATAGATCCATATCGAGTCAAGGATTGTATAACATAGAATAAACTTTAGGTTCCCCTTTTATTGTCAACTGTGTTTTATTTGTATTATGTGGTAGAATTCCTACCATACATGTAAAAGTGATATTAGAACAAATCACCTCACTCCATTACTTTTTCTTTTATGCATGATTGATCGCAGTTAATGAAGACCCGGCTATTGACGAAGACTTATAAGGCTAGTCTGATAGTTTGTTATTTTATGGGATAGGGTAGACGGACAGTGCTCTAACTAGGATCTTTTTGATGTACTGGGAATAAGTAGTAACTATTTTTATGTATATTTCAATCTTCCTGTATTTCATTTATTTTTCTAATTATGAAATCATGATGTACTGCTCCACGATAAATACATACAGATTTTATTTTTTTATTATCGTTTTCAAATTCTATTAAATTTACAAAATTTTCTATTATTAAAAGCGGAGAAAAATTTTACTTACATTTTTAATTAAGTAAATAAGTATGGGTTGTGTTCAATGTGAATGGGTGTCACAATTGGGACTTTCACCACTTGATGCCTACCTCCCACAGCGTACCAAATTGTAGCTTCCCTAGCAGGGTGCCATGCCACTGCATGTCACTTACTTTACATTACTCACTAAACTATCAATTCCTAACTTCTCAAGCAAAGGTTTCCCTGGTCTCATTTAATTTGAGCACCAGTATAATCAACATTTTTACTTTATTTTGCAGAAAATGCACTATACCAAAATTTTAACAGAATAACAATTTAATAATCATATAAAATTTTAGCAGAATAACAATATAGTAATTATAATTTAATTACTAAAATTTTGGTAGAATGACAACTAAATAAATGCATTTGATTTTCTAAATTTGAGTAGAGTAACAGCTTAGCAAATGCATTTTAATTTTTTAAAATTGAACAGAGTAACAGCTTAGCAAGTAAAATTTAATAATTTAAATTTGAGCAGAGTAACAATTTAGTAATTATGATTTAATAATCTAAATTTGGGTAGAGTAACAACTTTGCAAAAATAAAAGTTTAACATTAAACAATAATAACAATAATAAAACTTAAGCTTAAATGGGTTTAGGGGAAAATCCTTCCTACCAACATGCAAAATAATAATAATTTAGAACCAACCCCACTCCCCCCCCCCCCCCCCCCCCCATTACCTCTAAGATAGTTGATGAAGAGGATGGAATTGTTGGTGCAAAGCTTCTAGGAGGAGAAATTCTACTAGTTGAAAACTAGCAAAATTTTAACATAAAAACTAGATAAAAATATTTTAGAGAGAGAAAACTTTAGAAAAAGAAGCTCTCTAGCTTGGGAGAGGAAGAGGAGATGCTGAAAATTTGAAAGAGGAAGAGGCTATTTATAGAAGAAGAAGGGGTCTTAGGTGTCCACCAATGACATAAGCAATTATGCAATAAATCAAGTTTTAAATTTGTTTTTAATTTAAATTTAGGGACAAATATGCACACTTAGGGAAACATACACCATTTAGGGTGTTGAATCACCTCTCCTAGGCTTGGGGACGTGCTCCACCAACTGTCCCAAGCTCCCATGTGCTAATTTTGATCTGTAGGTGAATTAACCGGTACCGATAAAAACGCCTAAACTTGAAAAATTAGCTTTTAATATAAAAAAATGCAATTAAATGTAAAACTGGATAAATACATTATTTTTCATCAAAAATAAAATTCTAATAATTAATTTTATTTTTATTAATTTATTTCAAATTATATGTATTTATTTTGTTTTTTTAAGCTAGAAAATTCATAAAAAATATATCTTAATTCAATAAATACCAAAATTTGTATGAAAATTCTAAAATTAAATATTTTACCAATAAATAAAATAAAATTACCATTTTCACCCTTTTTGGATGTCAAACCAGTACTGGCTGACTTATTAGACATCTAGGGGCATTTTGGTCATTTTACATAAGAATTCCAGAAATTTTCCAAAATTTTCAAAATCATATTTTAATATATATGACATAATTCCAAGCTCAAATTGACATTTTAATGTTAATTGAATCTTTTTCTCATGTTAGCCCTTAATATTGAGAAATAGGGACAAAATTATCATTTTCTAATTTCTCCGAGCTTCGGCTCGGAAAAATTATTAAAAATCACAATTAAATAGCTCTTGAAATTTTGAGCAAAATGGTGGGAGTCAGAATTTTAAAATTCCTTTCTGATTTTTCAGAATTGCATTGCCAAATATTAAAAAAACAGTGGAAGAATTGAAATAGGATTGTTATATTTTTCACTACTTTTCTTTCAAAATAAAGTTTTTATAATGAGAGATACTTAATATAAAATTTTCAAAATATTTTGAGGTCAAAAAGTCCCTAGTTGGTTCCCACAGTCAACTAGGGGTATTTTTGTCATTTTACAAAAATTATCTTAATAAATTATAGAAAAACTTCTAAAATTATTATTAATTGTTCTAAATACATTGATGACTTAAAAACAATTTTTAAACATACAGAACAATTTAATATATAAAAGTAGGGGTGTTACACTTTATTGTGAGATCGACCTTGTTGATGAGGTGCCTAATTGTTAGACAACGTTTGTTCCAAGTGCCTTATACATTGCTCTAAATCATTTGATAGATGAGCTCTTTTCAAGATAAAGATATAATGACACCACTCTCAATCGTGCCTTCACACACCATCTAGGCAGACATAAAGGTAATAAGGTGAGTTCACTTCCTCCTCATGGTCATTTGAAGTGTCCTCAGCCTGAGTAGTCTGATATTAGGTATTCACCTTGTTGAAGGGTAAAAATTGGATTTACCAAATTCTAACAAATGGTTTTAATGTTGTGTCTGAGATAGGATGGTTGACAATGATTAAACTTTGTAATTGTTTTAATAGAGGTGTGTTCTTTGTGGACCAAGATATGAAGTGTAAGAATGGTGATGCTTTACTTCAACACGATTGAGAAGTCGTGGACAAAGGGTGGGTACTTGCAAAAGGTACTTCAACGCTCAAGTTAGTAGTAATTTTATTAGAGTGATGGTATATAGTAAATGCTTACATAACATTGTTGACATTATTTATGTTTATAAAAGTCTGATACAGGTTGGATTCCTTGACATGGTTCCTAAGTCCTCTTAAGAGAAATATTATCGTGTTCTAGTATAGCGAGAAAATAACTTTGCTTTTAGTCAAGGTGTGATCCACTGTACCTAGGTGTATTTGTTAGAACCAAAGACGTATGAAGCATCTAACCCCTCAAGTTTTGAAGAAAATGAAGTTATTAAAATTTTGAAGATCTTACATATAAGTTTTTAGCATCCAAGTATCGCCCTTTCATAAAATAAAAGAAAAATACTTCAAATATACTTTAGTTTATTTGGCATCCAAAGTGCCTTATTAAAATAAGAGTCCAATACTTGATACTACCTATGCGTTTTCTAATGACGTCCAAAGTTCTCTATTAAGTTGATATATTTAAATCCGTTTATACTTGTATGCTCTGATACAAATGATTCATTTCCTTTCTAAGCACTAATGTTCAAATATGTCCCGCATTAAATGAAAATCAGATATATGTTTGTGTATAAGAGCAGTGTTGTAGAAAAAGAAAGTCAACTTATCAAGCTGTCAAATCAAATAAAGAATGTTCAAAAAAACAGCTCTCTAACGCAGTATTGCACCTTCCATTTTAGTGCAAAAACAAAAGTTACTTTTCTGCCTCTACTACAAACTCGATATATGTGCATACACGTAGAAGAAACGTTGAATCTCTCTCTTGAAGATTGAAGCCTGAAACCTCAATGGCTATCTTCTAAAAGGCTATATATATCAATTCAGAAGAGAAGAAAAACAAGAAAAAAAACTATGACGAACTTTGTGTCTATTGGACGACTCTGAAAAATCATCAAAATTCCTTATGTATAAAAGCTCTTCTATTGTTCTTAAACTTTCATCCCCTCACATTGTGAGTTGATTTTTAACAATTGTCATAAGTTATGAAAGCCTGGAGAGGCTTAATGACTAAAGAATACTTGGGTAATTAAGTGATTTAGGTTGATCACCTTGTAATGCCTGGAGAGGCAGAGATAAATACTTGCTTGTAACCAATGGATTAGTTAGTAGAAAACCTTTAGGATGAAGGGATTGCACGTAGCTCATATTGAGTGAACAGTATAAAATCTTTTGTGTGCTTTTCTTTACTTATCCATATATACGTCTAAATTAATTTTTCTGTAACTTGGCTTTTAATTGATTAAAAAGTTTTAGAACACACAATTCAACCCCCTTCTCGTATGTTCTCTGTTCTTTCAATTGGTATTAGAGCTCGGCCTCTTGGGGTTGAGCATCTAACTTGTAAGGGTAAAAACATCCTGAGTATACATGGATAATGTAGGACAAGCAATCAATAGACTACCTCTTTTCAAAGGTCAAAATTATGACTATTGGAAACAAAGATTGATAGCCTTCTTCGATGTATGTCACATCGATATGTGGGATGTTGTGGAGACAAGTGACTGTCTACCTGTTGATCAAAACGGAACAGAACTGTCGAGATGTTAGTGGACAGAAGCACATAAACAAAGGTGTCTACTAAACTCTAAAGCTCAAAATGCTATTATGTGTGCTTTATTTGAATTTGAGTATGAGAAAGTGCATAGCTTGAAAAGTGCAAAAAAGATGTAGGATACTCTAGCACTTGCTTATGAGGGTACCTCACAAGTAAAAAGATCTAAGCTAAATTTGCTTGTAAGAAAATATAAGTTATTTACTATGGAAGACAATGAAAACTATTGAACTTATGTTTGGTAGATTTCAAACTATTATAAATAACTTGAGATCTCTAGGTAAAACTTATGACAATTATGATCATATTGACAAAATTTTGAGACGTTTGCCTAAATAGTGGAGACCACAGGTTACAGCCTTGTAAGCGTCCAAAGATTTAAACAACTCTCTCCATGGAAGAGCTATTTGGCACTCTCAAGGTTCAAAAGTTAGAACTAAAGTAGGATGAAGGAATGAGAGGAAAATCCATTGCTCTAAGCGCCAGCATCCAGTGCAAGGATCATCATCCAAAGCTCTAAACGTGAAAGAATCCTCTAAGGAAGTGTCCAAAGAAGATGACTCTATTGAGGAAGAGATATCTTTCATATCCAGAAAAATACAAGCAATGTGGAGGAAGAAACGAGGATCTAGAGCCAAAACTTTACTAAAAAACTTAGTAAGGAACCGAAAGAGAAAAGAGAAAAGTCCACATATCTGCTTCAAATGCAAAAAACCTGGACATTTCAAGGCTGACTATCCAAGCTTACAATGTAACGACCCTCTGCCACTACAATACTACTCACATTCCTCATCTTTTGACCATAAGTTTAATCATTAACAAAACCTAATTATATCACCATTCATAACCATAAAATTTATACAAATCCAAAGATATCATGTACGATTAAGGTTACAATATAATAACATAACTTCCTATAGCTGGTCACTTTATACATCATCTAAAAAAAAATTAAACAACGATTAGGAATATCAATTCCTTTAAAGAAAAGAACAAAATATAATTCTCCATGCTTATTCAATTTCGTCACTGGTTGAAACAAAGCTTCATCACCAACTAAGTGAAGCTAAAATTGTCAAAAACTCAACATCTGCTCCCACGCCAAAGACATGATCATCACAGGCACGAACCACACGTGCAAACGACGCAAGGGTAAGCTTACTTAAAATAATAACTATAACAACAGTATAACCATAACAACAACAACCTTCAACACAACAACAGGCCTTATTTCAACAATACCTTTATCATTACCATCACCAATCATAACAATTTCAAACAGCCACAATAAATCAACCACAACAATAATACTGCCTCTACTACTAACACCTAACACCACCATAATAACAATTGCCAAGTACTCATAGCAATAACAGCATCGAATAACCATAATGACAATTTCATCATTATACAAGTTTGGATTCCCATTTCATCAGAAAATGAGTGTGCATACATACAACACAACTCATCATAATACATCTAGAGTTCTCAACGTCTATGTACATGTATATATACATATAAGATACATTCATACAAAAGAATTCTCAACTCAAGACTCCACGTCACATCACAATCATCATAACTATGTCATTGCATGATGACACGACTCTCAAGAGATATTCAACATTCCAGGCGTAGGCACTAGGGTGGAGGCCTATCTGAGTTCCTACTCTTGTTACCATCCAGGCCCATCTGAGTTCCAACTCTGGTCACCTTTTCACTTTACATGCCTACCCACATCACGGCTTGAGGCCCACACAACCTCAGCCAACCATATATGCATGCTAATGCATGAGTCACCACAACAACTCAAACACAACCATTCATAAATATCCATATGTACATGTATATCAATACATCATCACAACCATCCACTCAACGACAACAATCAACACATCATATACATATATATATATATATATCAACATATCACCACGTGGCCTACGTAGCACCACCTATGGTCCAACAATCACTACCAACTCCATGCAAGCCCAATCTAGCCTCTTGCATGGTCAACAAGTAAGATATCTCATTATCACCTCATTCTACAACTAATGGAGGCTCTACCTGAGCAACCTTCCACTCAATTACCATTTTTCCACATTTTATCAAACCAATTCACAACAATAATAAAGAAAACCAAGAACCAAGTTTGGAAGAATAACAACAACATGTGGAGGTCCTATCTAAGCAACCTTCCACGTCAACACATATCCAACAACATCATAAGCCATCAACATCATTCATCACCATTCATTATATAATAACACAAATATCCTCAAAACAAGCATACTGTAAAAATTTAAATTCCTTTTGAATCTAAACATTTTTCCAATATTTCAAAGGATAATCCTTACACGTCAAATCCAAGGCAATCATTTACCTTTCATATTCTTACTTGGATTCAAATCTCACTCAACTAAAATAATTCTTCCAGAAACCCCATTCTTCCCAAAATATCAAACCTACCAAATATATCCACATCCACAGAGATTCAACCATTTCCAAGGAATCATTAGCCATGGTAATTATACCACTGAACTCCTTCTTGCAAAGAAATCTGAGCTTGGGTAGTAGAAACGAATTCAGAATGATCCATACTAAGAAAGATCAAAGCCTTTCTAGCACAATCCAACAGGATACAGTTGGAAGTCAACCAATCCATCCCCAAAATCATATCCAGCTTCGTCAAAGGAAGAACAGATCAGGTTCACCTTATACCTTCTCTCGCTAAACAACCGGGTAGTTAGCACAAACCACCGATGTCACCACAGGGTAGCAATCAGTGTAGAGACAAACAGGTCAAGCAACAAAGGACAAGTAGACAACTGCAACCTCTCCACACATTCATAAAAGATGACAGAATGAGTGACTCCAAAGTCAAACAACACAACACAAGCATACTAGACCTATTTCCCATAGGTCATCTCCCTAAGGGAGTGGCTTCATAAAGCACATAACAATCATTTAGTTAACATACACCCATATAGTTAAATCAACACTTTAAAAGAAAACCAGGGACCAACTCAATCCATAAATCCAACACACAACATTGCCTTCCACCTTAGTGCTCAAATATGATTTTGAGTTGGCCATTCTCAAAATCACATTATAGTCACTTCTAGTAGATTAGGAAACTCATACAACATCTTTCTTAACCAATGGTTAGGGATCCAACACAAAACAGGTACCCCAATAAGCCATAACCATGGCCTTTGGGAAGGAATCCTCAACAAAGTCAGGCATATACAACAAATCTCAATCATAAACACACAACAGAAAACACAATGAACCTAGGCGATTAAAAGAAATAAATGGATTGTTTTGATGTATGATATGTAATATATGATGATGGTTGTGTATTTTTTGTTTGAATTCTGGATTGAACTTAGGAAGTTTGAGATATGTGATTGAGCCAATTTGGATATGTTGCAAGAGTGATTTTGGTTTTTGAGAGGAAAACAATTGAGTTGAATCAGTTTTAGGACAAGGCAAGTGGTTGGGTGAGATTTGGGTCTCAGTGGGCCAAAAGTTCGTGTGAGAGCACCGAGAAGCTCAGACATAAAAGGAGGAGAGGGGTGAAACCCCTCATTCTCTCATTTTTTCTCTCTCTCTTCAATTTCTCTCTCCTCATTTCTCTCTCAATCTCTCTCTATAGATTTGAGATTGATAAGTGTGTTGGAAGCTTTCTAAGCCTGACTTAGTGATTGTGGGGAGAGAAGGGACAAATCTGTGGAAGATTTTAGCTTCAGACACAAGTTTTCTCAAAGGACCAAAATTCAAGTTGGAAGCTTTTGAGGTAAGGGAAGCTTTCTATTGCTTGATTTCTTGTTTGTGATCATTGATGTGTTGATTTCTTGCCTTGGAATGGATTGATTTTGGTGGAAACTTTGAGTATGAAAGTTTTGAAACAAAATGGGTTTTGAAAGAAATTTTGAGATTTGAGGTTGTTTGACGGTTAAAATTGTTGTATAATCGGTTAGAAATGTAATAAAAGTGTTTAGAATTGATTTAGATTGATTGTATAGCAATTAAAAGCCAAGAAATTGAAGAATTTCATCCTATATACTCTGCTCTCACGCAGGCCACGCTGGGCGACGGCCCCCTCCCGCTGGGCGAGGTTCTTCCCGAGCCCAAGAAATGGCTTCTGGAAGAACGCCGCCGGGCAACGTTCTTCTGTCGCAGGGTGGGATGCTGAAAAAAAAAATTGAAATTCTTCTTTTTTTTTTGTTATTTTAGTTGAGTGAGATTTGAATCCAAGTAAGAATATAAAAGGTAAATGATTGCCTTGGATTTGACGTGTAGGGATAATCCTTTGAAATATTGGAAAAATGTTTAGATTTAAAAGGAATTTAAATTCTTACGGTGTGCTTGATTTTGAGGATATTTGTGTTGTTATATAATGAATGGTTATGAATGATGTTGATGGCTTATGATGTTGTTGGATATCTGTTGACGTGGAAGGTTGCCTAGATAGGACCTCCACATGTTGTTGGTATTCTTCCAAACTTGATTTTTGGTTTTCTTTATTATTGTTGTGAATTGGTTTGATAAAATGTGGAAAAATGGTAATTGAGTGGAAGGTTGCTCAGGTAGAGCCTCCGCTAGTTGTAGAATGAGGTGATAATGAGATATCTTACTTGTTGACCATGCAAGAAGCTAGATTGGGCCTGCATGGAGTTGGTAGTGATTGTTGGACCACAGGTGGTGCTAAGTAGGCCACGTGGTGATATGTTGATATATATATATATATGTATATGATGTGTTGATTGTTGTCGTTGAGTGGATGGTTGTGATGATGTATTGATATACATGTACATATGGATATTTATGAATGGTTGTGTTTGAGTTGTTGTGGTGACTCATGCATTGGCATGCATATGTGGTTGGCTGAGGTTGTGTGGGCCTTAAGCCGTGATGTGGGTAGGCATGTAAAGTGGAAAGGTGACCAGAGTTGGAACTCAGATGGGCCTGAAGGGTGACTAGCGTTGGAACTTAGATGGGCCTGTATGGTGACCAGAGTAGGAACTCAGATGGGCCTAGATGGTGACCAGAGTAGGAACTCAAATAGCCCTCCACCCTAGTGCCTACGCTTGGAATGTTGAATATCTCTCGAGAGTCGTGTCATCATGCATTGACATAGTTGTGATGATTGTGATGTGATGTGGAATCCTGAGTTGAGAATTCTTTTGTATGAATGTATCTTATATGTATATATACATGTACATAGACGTTGAGAACTCTAGATGTATTATGATGAGTTGTATTGTATGTATGCAAACTCATTTTCTGATGAAATGGGAATCCAAACTTGTATGATGATGAAATTGTCATTATGGTTATTCGATGCTGTTGTTGCTATGAGTACTTGGCAATTGTTATTGTGGTGGTGTTAGGTGTTAGTAGCGGAGGCAATATTATTGTTGTGGTTGATTTATTGTGGCTGTTTGAAATTGTTATGATTGGTGATGGTAATGATAAAGGTATTGTTGATATAAGGCATGTTGTTGTGTTGAAGGTTGTTGTTGTCATGGTTATACTGTTGTTATAGTTATTATTTTAAGTAAGCTTACCCTTGCGTCGTTTGCACGTGTGGTTCGTGCCTGTGATGATCACATCTTCGGCGCGGGAGCAGATGTTGAGTTTTTGACAGGTTCAGCTTCACTTAGTTGGTGATGAAGCTTTGTTTCAACCAGTGACGAGATTGAATAAGCATAGAGAATTATATTTGTTCTTTTCTTTAAAGGAATTGATATTCTTAATCGTTGTTTAATTTTTTTTTAGATGATGTATAAAGTGACCAGCTATAGGAAGTTATGTTATTATATTGTAACCTTAATCATACATGATATCTTTGGATTTGTATAAATTTTATGGTTATGAATGGTGATATAATTAGGTTTTGTTAATGATTAAACATATGGTCAAAAGATGAGGAATATGAGTAGTATTGTAGCGGCAGAGGGTCGTTACAACAAAAGGAGAAAAAGAAAACCTTTTTCAAAAAGAAAAAGAATGGATTCATGGCAACTTTGGAAGATATGGATCTATCTTCCTCGAAAGAAGCAGAGGAAGAAGCAAATCTATGTCTTATGGTTGAAACAAGTCTAGAAAGCTTAGAAATTGAGCAAGAAGAAGAGGTAAACTTCAATGACTTATCTTCTCTTCAAGAGGCATATAATGAACTGCTCTCTAATTCTTCAACTCTTTCAGTTGGTTACAAATAATTAAAAAGGAAGTTTTCAAAAATGACAAAAAAATTTAATTTGCTCAAAAAGAATTATGAAAATATTAGGAGAGAGAATAAAAAATTAAAGGCAGACAGATCAAAAGATTTTCTAGAAGTGAAACCTCCTAATAAAGCATCAGAACTTCAGATGGACATAAATCACTTAAAAGAAAGTCTATCCAAATTCGTTAGTGGAACTAAAAATTTAAACAAAATTCTATCTTATAGACGAAGTCCACATGACAAATCTAGATTTGGCTTTGTTAAAAAGGAAGAAGCCCTTGGAATAGTTAATGCTATTGTTTCTTGTAAATACTATGGAAAAGGTGGTCATGAATCATCTCAATGTATTCATCATCCAGTTACGAAGGCGTCTAGTGCCTTCAGAACTAACAAGAAAAGACCCAAGTTAATTTGGGTATCTAAATCCATGATTATTCCTGTTGCAGATCTGCTTGACAACAAAAAGAAACCCTAGTCATGGTACCTGGATAGTGGCTGCTCACGACACATGACAGGAGAAAAGTCTATGTTCTAAAGCCTCCAACAAAAGAGTGGTGGATGGGTCATTTTTGGAGGAAATCAGAAGGGGAAGATTAATCGAATAGGTAAAATTGGTAAGCACCCCTTACCTTCCATTGATAATGTCTTATATGTTGAAGGACTCCAACACAATCTTTTGAGCATAATTCAATTATGTGACAGCAAACACTGTGTCTCCTTTAACAAAGATGAATGTATAGTCAAAAACGTGGATGGATCCATTTGTTTTTTACAAAGAGGCAAAGCAATCTATATAAGATTGACTTAAATGATCTAACAAATCACAATGTTTCGTGTTTAGTATCCATCAACAAGAATCAATGGACTTGGCATAAGAAGCTTGGACATGCAAGCTTGAGATTAATCTCAAAGCTAAATAAGCATAATCTCGTAAGGGGTCTTCCAAATCTTATACACAAATCTGACGTTCTCTATGATGCCTGTCAGAAAGGGAAAAAGAAGAAAAATTCTTTTGATTAAAAAAACATTGTTTCCATTACTAGACCTCTTGAACTCTTACATATTGATTTGTTTGGACCAACTAGAACAGACTCGCTTGATGGAAAACAATATGGACTAGTTATAGTGGATGACTGTACTAGATGGACACGAATTATGTTCCTAAGACACAAGGATGAGTCTTTTAAAGTCTTTTCTATATTATGTAAAAGAATTCAAAACGAAAAGGTGTTTGCATAGCTTTAATCAGAAGTGATCGTAGGGGAGAGTTCGAAAACGAAAGGTTTCAAAGGTTCTGTGAGGAGAACGAAATTCTCCATAATTTCTCTATACTTCATACACCTCAACAAAATGGTGTGGTTAAAAGAAAGAAAAGGTCATTACAAGAAATGGCCAGAACCATGCTAAATGATAACTCAACTCCTAAACAATTATGGGCTAAAGCTGTAAATACAATATGTTATTTACAAAATAGAATATATATATATTAGACCTGTTTTGAAAAAGACTCCTTATGAATTGTGGAAAGGATGAAAACCCAACATATTATATTTCTATCCCTTTGGATGTCAATGTTTTATTCTGAACACTAAGGACAATCTTGGAAAGTTTGACTCTAAGTGTGACGATGGAATATTGTTAGGTTATTCTAAAACATCTAAGGCATATAGAGTCTACAACTCTAGAACCTTAACAATTGAAGAAGCTATTCATGTTAAATTTAATGATAGTAAGCCTAATAGAGAACTATCAAAGCTAGACAAATCTTTTGCAGATATGAAGTTGGACAATACCAAAGAACCAGCGTCCAGGACTCCTTTGGAGGATTCAAAAGAAGAGCAAAAAGAACCAACTAGACAGCATTGGCAAATGAAAAACTATCATCTAGAAGATCAAATTCTAGGAAATATACACAATCATGTCAGAACAAGATCTACCTTCAAAGAGCAAGCACAAGTTGCCCTAATTTCCCAGATGGAACTAAAGACCGTAGATGAAGCTCTGTTGGACGAAGGATGGATTAAAGCCATGAAAGAAGAGCTAAATCTATTCGAAAGAAATGACATATGGAAGCTAGTTCCTCTACCTAAAGACAAGTCAATAAGAGGAACAAAATGGGTTTTCAGAAATAAGTTGGATGAGGCAGGTAAAGTAGTAAGAAACAAAGCTAGACTTGTAGCTCAAGGTTACTCATGACAAAAAGGAATAGATTTCACTGAAACTTTTGCACCTGTAGCTAGAATAGGAGCCATTCGTATTCTACTTTCATTTGCTACTCATAAAAATATGAAGCTCTATCAAATGGATGTAAAAAGTGCATTCCTTAATGGTATAATAAATGAAGAAGTTTATGTGAAACAACCTCTTGGTTTTGAGAGTGATACTCTTCCTAATCATGTCTTTAAACTCAAAAAGGTTTGTATGGACTCAAGCAAGCTCCAAGAGCTTGGTATGAGAAACTAAGTTCTTTCTTTTGGAAAATGGTCTTACAAGAGGAAAAGTAGACACAACTCTGTTTTGTAAAAACATAAATTCAAATTTTATCATTGCACAAATATATGTGGACAATATCATATTCGGCATTACTAATGAAGCTCTATACAAAGATGTTTCTAACCTTATGATGACAGAGTTTGAAATAAGCATGATGGGAGAATTAAAATTCTTTTGGGATATCAAATAAAACAAACAAGCAGTGACGTATAGATACATCAACTAAGTATGCAAAAGAGTTACTCAAGAAGTACAAGATGAACGATGCTAAAGAAATGAGCGCACCCATGCATCCATCTTTAGTGCTTGGACTAGATGATGCATCCAAAAAGGTAGACAAAACCACATACAGAGGTATGATTGGATCTCTACTATATCTTACAGTATCCACACCAGATATTATGTTCAGTGTACATCTTTGTGCTCGCTTTCAATCAGATCCTAGAGAAATTTATCTCACTGCTGCTAAAAGAATATTTAGATATTTGAAAAGAACCACTAACCTTGATCTATGCTTTAAGTCGGGTAAAGAATACAAGTTAGTTGGATTCTGTGATGCTGACTATGCTAGAGACAAAATAGAACGAAAGAGCACTAGTGTAGGATGTCACTTCATTGGTGGCAGTCTTGTCTCTTGGACGAGCAAAAGGCAAGGAACAATTACTCTATCCACAGAGCGGAATACATATCAGCAACGTCTTATTGCTCACAGCTTCTGTGGATCAAGCATCAATTGGAAGACTATAGCATCTATAAGAGTAAAATTCCTATTCTTTGTGATAATACTACTACCATAAATCTTTCGAAAAATCCCATACTGCATTCTAGAGCAAAACATATTGAAATTAAACATCACTTTATAAGAGATTATATTCAGAAAGGGATTATTGATATTCAGTTTATTAACACTGAAAATCAATTACCAATATATTTACAAAACCCCTTCCTGAAAATAAACTTGTCCATATAAGAAAAAGTCTTAGTATGGACTTTATAAAGGAATGAACAATTTCATTCGTCCAAAGGACTGATCGTCCAATGGACTGAAGCGTCCATTTGCATCTCAGCGTCCATTATGTTTGCGTTTTTTTTTAAAAAATGTTTTTTTAAGTTTTTTTATCGATATTAGCGAACATTTGCAATCTTTATTGACAATAATTGAAATAAATGCTTTATTCCTAATCAAGTCACATCTACGGCGTAACTAATATCGAAACTCTAAAACTGCCTATACCCACATTAAATGCACCCTCTCACTCATCCAAAATTCAAAATACAGCTAAATACACAACCCTTCAGTTGCTTCCGTAACACCTAAACCCTACATTATCTCTTTTCGAATATCAAGCCCAACCTTTCCTTGTAATCTTATATATCCCTCTCCTCTGTTGCTATCAAATCTTCCGAAACCCTAAGTCTCCTTAACTGCAATCAACAATGGCTAACGAAAAGGTTGACACCAACTCAAAGGTTGTGGCCAAAGTAGAAGGCTCAAACTAAGGAGAAGTTGTAGTTCTTGTAGAATACAAGTGCGACATCGACTTTCTCGATGACATGGGAGTAACAGTGAAGGACAACCTCTTGAGATGTGGAATCCTGAACTACTTCTGTCTAAATGAAGTAATATACCCAAAACTCATCCGACGATTCTAGAAAACTATTGAATTTACAAATAACCGTGTAGTAGGAAATGTTTTGGGAGTCAAGGTCATTATTGATCTTGCAAGCATTGCAAACGTAATCAGGTGTGAACGAGCTAAATCATGCATTAAGAATGGGTGGGAAAAAGACTATGGAGGGCATGAAAGTGTAGACGCAACTCTGATGGGTCCTGATGCTGAAGGACATGTTGAATACAGCAAGCTGATCAAGGAAAGAAAGGTATTTCAATAGTTTCTGAACAAGGGCATTCTGCACAAAGCTGGGTTGAAGGATAGCGTCACCTTCCTTCACCACTTCGCACTTTTTCACATGATCGCCAGACAACAATTCAACCTTTCACACCTCATCCTGAGCAATATCTTCAAAACATGAAAGGCAAAGAAGTGATTGATCAAATCACTTACTCTGCGTTGCTTGCGTTGCTAAACAGAATCTTCTAGATGCAACAAGTTTACCATGAATTCCTCTCCCTGCCAGGAATCGAACAAGTGAAGATTAAAGAACTAGATGGTGGACATAGAGTCAATCAACTACCTTTCGGAAGGAACAACATTAGCCAGGTGAAAACTGGGTTTACCCTAAAACCCATTGAGAAGGATTTCAAGGGTAGCAAAGTGCCAAAGGAAAAACTAGTGGAGTTGCCTTCTCAACCAACTAAAGAGATAGTAGGACAGAGTGTCCAGCTCATGAAACCACAAGATGAAGAGGCTCTCTTCGTCCAACCTGTCTCCGTAGGAATCAAGACTGTAGTATCTAGAAGATAATCAATAAGGAGTAAGACATCCAAACAACCTGCATCATCCAAAGCCATCCACGCCAAACCTCAACAAGAACCTGTCTCACCTCTGTCTGCCCTACCTCCTCTTCCCCTTCAACCAACCAAACAAAGCTGAGGTTGTAGGAAGATTCTGATGATGAGGACGGTGAATCAATTGTCGTCTTGCTGAAGAAGCAAAAGACTGAGAAAGCTGCAATTTGTCAAACTGATGAAGCTACTACTGAAACTGCAACAACCAGAAGAAAATCATCCAAAGTCAATACTACTGCTGAGAAGAGTAAACGAAGAAAGACATCTGCACCTAACTCTGATGATATTGTTGAAAATATCTTTATTGAATCTATGATTGTTGAACCACAGACCCAAACAATAACCGTAACACAAGCCCAAACACTAACCCACACACAAACAGATTACCCTTCCCAGTATACACCAACTCTCACTGAACTTGAACTAAACATGCTTCAACCTGGTGATGAAGGTTATGTTTGCCATATACCTACTCTAGGAATTTTTTTTCCATCCCTATCCATCAAACCATCCAACCAAAAACAAATTTCATACATTGAATGGTGTACTCCACAATCCATCCCTGTTACTGGATTTAGACCTACAACTAGCATCAATCTGGACGTCGCCTCTGCCTTTGATGGACGCGAGAGAGCTGAGCAGAAGGTATAAACAAATGGAAGCTACTTTTTGAAAAACAAAATAGGCAAAAACATCACAGACACCAATCCCATCATTTTGCGGCCAGAAGCATATCCTAAACCAAAGTATGGCTTTAATTACTCCCCTATACCTGAAAATCCATTCGTTCATTACTATGTCCATCAACCATCTGAAGCCTACTCATCTTTGCCGCCTGATGCAATTATATGTCTCCCTCTCAAGTGCTTTATTAGAAAATTATATCCAACAATCATTCCTGCCTAGCGTCTAGACGCGCATCATCTAGAAGTACTTCAACACATAATTCCTCCATTGGATGATCTAGAGACTATTAAGCAAAAGAAAGAAAGAGGCATGGGGGAACATATCCATATTTGACCTGCCGATTTGAAGTTCAGGCCACTGGATCCAACAGAAGCAAGATTCTTTCCCACTCCCTATGAATAAATGTTTTGTGCATCTTTGAAGGCATCTACTACGTTGCGATTCTAGCTATTCATCCCTCCTTCACAATACATATCTCGAAACACAACTATTCGCATCCAACCCGACATAGTCCATCCAAGGTTGCCCACTCTAGACGAAAATAAAAAGAAGACCAAGATTCTAACAAAGTCACCAAGGTTGCCCGCACCCTCCCGAGTGGACTCTCAATAGCACAACCAAATCATTCAAGAGTGGTACATGTTGAGGAGGCTGACACAACCACTGGATGTTGATGATGCTAAAAGGTTCTAGCATCAACATATGTGGACATGTAAGCAAGAAGCCTCTGGAAGTGGACTGTTAGAGGACGACAAAGCTATTATGCCAACTATGCAGGATGGTAACTACACGCAGCGTCCAGCTCGAGTAATTAACTTCTTTGATACTTCAACTGCTATCCTCAACTCTGCTGACAGTCATCCACTTCTTAGTCCTGAAATGGAGCTCCTCTATGCTATGATGGATGCTTTTACCAACCCTCAATTCTTCCAACCACCCTTTCCTTGGGAATCACTCTTCCTTAACTACCAACACCCTCATCCATACTATATCCAATACCAAAACCTCAAATTTCTTGAAGCCCTACCTCCCTCATTCCGTAAAGCACCCTCTTCCCCACCTCACCCTCTTAACCCGTACCTCCATGTAACATCTGTGTTTTTCTAATGTATGATTTAGTGTTTTAGATAATTTAAAGTGGAAATTAGATATGTAATCTAGGTAATTAAAAGAAATAAATGAATTGTTGTTGTGCATGAATTATGTGTACGATGATAGTTTGGTGTTGTTTATTTGACATACCAGTTTAAATTTTGGAAACTTGAGATATGAGCTTAAGCCAATTGGATATGTTGTGAGTGTGATTTTGGGCTTTTAAGGAAAAATAGTTAAGTTAGACCAGTTATGAGATATGGGGAGTGGTTTGATGAGTCATAAGCCTCAATTAGCCTAAAGTCCGTGTGAGAACTCCAGAAGGTCAAAGTATAAAAGGAGAGAGGGAGAGAAAGTTCTTCTCATTTCTCTCATATCACTTCTTTCTCTTCTCTTCATCTTTCTCTAACTCTCTCTAAAACTCTTGAGTTACTAAGGGTGTCAAAAGGATCCAAGCCCAATTCAATGCTTTGGGTGAGAGGAGGATCAATCTTTTGAAGTTTTTGCTCAAGATATCAAATTCTCAAGGAACCTAAATCCAAATTTGGAAGCTTCTAGAGGTAAAGGAAGCTTACTATTGGTTGATTTTGTGTTTGTGGCTGCTGATATGTCAATTTAACGCTTTGGAATCGGTTGATTTTTGTGAATATTTTGTGTATGTGGGTTTTGACAATAAAATGAGTTTTAAAAGGGGATTTTGAAATTTATTAATGATTTGTGGATAAAATTGTTATGTAATCAGTTAGAAAGGTATTAAAAGTAACTAAAATTGTTTTGTGATGCTTGGCGTTGATTGATTTTGTCAAAAATGGTTGTTGGTCATCTTGTTGATTGATTTGAGAACAAAAAGATCGCACTCGCACCTAGCGATGGATTGTCACTTAGCGACATATGTTGATGACTCTCTGGAAGTCACTCACTTAATGACGGAAAATCTCGCTTAGTGACGAATCTTGAAAATTCACTAGAAGTCTGTCAGTTGCTTGACGACCAAAAATCTCGCTTAGCGACGGATCTCACACTCGGTGACGGAATTTGCGCTCAACGAGAGAATAACAAGATTTTCTTTGCTTTATAATTATTGTTGTTGTTGGTTGACGACTTTATTGACTCCTATGGATGTCAAATATATATTTTAAAATAATTGGATGTTCAAATGGTTTTCCAAACTAGTTCTTGGTTTTTCTTTATTATAGTTATGGATTTGTTTAATAAATTGTTGGAAAGTGGTAGTTGGGTGGAAGGTTGCTTAGATAGAACTTCCACTGGTTATGTTGTGTTGTTGTGGTGAGACGTCTCACAAGGGATGTAGATCCTAGTGCTGTGTGGGAATTCTCATGAGGTATGTGCTGCTTGGATAGAGCCTTACCTGTTAACCATGCATGGGGCTGGATTAGGCCTGCATGGAGTTGGTAGTGATTGTTGGACCACAGGTGGTGCTGAGTAGGCCACGTGGTGTTGTGTTGCCATGTGCATATATGTATGGATATTGATGAATGGTTGTGATTGAGTTGATGTTGTGGTGAATCATGCAGTTGCATGTATATGTTGTAAGCTGAGCTTGTGTGGGCCTTAAGCCGTGTGCGAGTAGGAATGTAAGTTGGTTGGTTGATAAGAGCTGGCGCTCAGACAAGCCTCCAACCTAGTGCCTAGATAAGACATGCAGTCGGAAAGATGGGCTTTGGGATGAGTAGATGGGTAATTCTGTAGGGGGCCAACGCAGTGTAGGCCTTGTGTCGCGGTAAGCCACCACCACCCACATTCACTTATCCTGACAAACCACTAAGCTTATCCATAGATCGAAGTTTTGGCAATCCCTGAATGGTGCTTGGAAGGCTATGGTAGGGGGTAAGACCTAGCTGATCGCTCGAAATGTAGTAAATCTCTCGAGATTCGTGTCATTCATGCATTGACATGTTGGTGTTGAAAGCATGGTGTGTGGTGTAGTGATTTTGTGGAAACTTGTTCTTTTGTGAATTTGATTTCATGTTTATATGTTAAGGGTTTTGTGAAATGAACCTTGTCTATTATATGTTTGTTTTGTTACGTAAGCTTACCCTTTTCTTGCTATTTGTTTTGTTGTGGTTGCCATTGTTGCTGGTTGTTGTTATATGCTGTTGTGACTGTGATGATCACGTCTTTTGGCATGAGAGCAGAGGGTGAAGCTTTAGCAGATCTAGCTTTCCACAATTGATGAAGGAGGTCTCCGTTGGAGAAGATAGAAGGCCTTTTTATCGGTGGATCTTTTTGGACATTCTTTTGATTTTCTTTTGTGGTTTCATGTATAGTTGACCAGCTGTAGGAAATCGCTTTTTGTATTTTCCTCCCTTTGAATTGTATTTTGGTGGCATGTCGCCATTTGTATTTATGGATATATATATATATATATATATATATATATATATATATATATATATACTATACATGGTGAAAATAAGGAGGATTAAATGTTGTTTATGATGTATGGTTATAAATGATAAACTAAGAAAGTTGTAAAGTAGTATTGTAGCAATAGTGGGTCGTTACACTCCACCTCCACCAACACCTGATTCTCAAGCCTCTGCAAGTATTCCGACTGCCGTTATTAACCCTCAACCAGCTCCTTCCATCAACCATGTCGTCCAAGCCTACGTCCATGCCCAAATACAACCTGTTATGACCCTTCTCCAACAAATTCTTCACAACTAGCAATAGATCCTGAACACTCCTTACTCATCTCCACCTCTTCCACCTTTGCAGTGACTATGATGTTCTCTTCTCTCCTGTTCTTTCCTTTTATGACGACAAAAGGGGGAGAAAGTCAGAATAAAGTTTTTAGTTTTTTAATCAAGTTTTTAGTTTTTTATGTAAACTCAATTCTTTTATGCACAACATACATATGAAATATATGTTCTCTGTATATCTGCCCTAATCTATCTTTATAGTTTACACCTTTTGTTTTGATAGAATATTATACTCAGGGGGAGTATGCTCAACACATGAAAGCAAGCTGATCTTCTTTTGTGCTTTATATTTGGTAAAAACTCAAAAATTTAATAAAATTTGTCATCATCAAAAAAGGGGAGATTGTTGGAACCAAAGGCGTATGAAGCGTCTAACCCCTCAAGTTTTGAAGATAACAAAGTTATTAAATTTTTAAAGATCTTACATATAAGTTTTTAATGTCCAAGTATCACCCTTTAATAAAATAAAAGAAAAGTACTTCAAGTATACTTTAGTTTATTTGGCATCTAAAGCGCCTTATCAAAATAAAAGTCCAATACTTGATAATACCTATGCGTTTTCTAAAGACATCCAAAGTTCTCTATTAAGTTGATATATTTAAATCTGTTTATACTTGTACACTCCGATACAAACAATTCATTTCCTTTCTAAGCCCAAATGTTCAAATACATCCCGCATTAAATGAAATCAGATATATGTTTGTGTATAAGTGCAGTGTTGCAAAAAAAGGAAGTCAACTTATCAAGCTGTCAAACCGAATAAAGAATGTTCAGAAAAGCAACTCTCTAATGCAAACTGCGCCTTCCATTTTAGTGCAAAAACAAAAGTTACTTTTCTGCCTCTACTACAAACTTGATATACGTGTATACATGCAGAAGAAACGTTGAATCTCTCTCTTGAAGACTGAAGCCTGACACCTCAACAACTATCTTCTAAAAGGCTATACATATCAGTTCATAAGAGAACAAAAACAAGAAAAAAACTATGATGAACTTTGTGTTTACTGGACGACTTTGAAAAATCATCAAAATTCCTTGTGTAGGAAAGCTGTTGTACTGCTCTTAAAGTTCCATACCCTCACATTGTGAGTTGATTGTTAACAATAGTCTTAAGTTGTGAAAGCTTGGAAAGGCTCAGTGGCTAAAAGATACTTGGGTAGTTAAGTGATCTGGGTTGATCACCTTGTAACGCCTGGAGAGGCAGAGATAAATACTTGCTTGTAACCAACAGATTGGTTAGTAGAAAACCTTCAGGACGAAGGAACTAGACGTAGCTCATATTGAGTGAACCAGTATAAAATCCCGTGTGTGCTTTTCTTTCCTTATCCATATATATGTCTAAATTAATTATTTCTTTAACTTGGCTTTTAACTGATTAAAAAAGTTTTAAAACACACAATTCAACCTTTGTTCTTGCATGTTCTTTGTTCTTTCAGTATTGTAGTGCTCCTATGCTTAGGCAATTGCTATTTACTCTCGCCCATTTACTGAACATACCCCTATTTCTATTTTTTATTTATTTATTTAATTACCCTTTCTTCCCCACCTATACTGCAGTTACACGCTCAAGATGTTCAGCTACAATTAAGGGTGGAAATAGGTCAGGCCACTTGATTGGGGACTACAACCTAGCCTACGTCAGGCCTAGGCCAAGCCAAGCTCTTTTAGAAAATAAACTCGGCCAAGACTTTTATTAAAGCCTATTTAGTTAAAGGCCAATCTCTAGGCCATTCAAAAAGCCTTTTAGGCTTAACACACCGATTGAATTAAATAAATTTGTTGTTGTTGTTGTTGTTGTTGTTGTTGTTATTATTATATTAAATTAGTAACAATGTATTAAAATCATATATTTATTTATCTTTTTAAATGTTATGCATGTTGACTTACATAAAGAGTCAAGCTTATATAAGTTATTGAATGATAAATTTATGTCTTATTGAGAGGTCTTATTGCAAAATATGTTTTTAAATAAGTTATCATAAATGTTAGATTAGACCTTAAAAATATGCTTATATCATATAAATAAGTTAAACTTGATTCTTATAAAGCCTACAATACCTGTTTTTACCTTTATCTTGGTGTTAAATTATTACAAAGTAGGCCCTTAAACATGCTTGTAGGCTAGGTCGAGCTTTTATATAAGCTAGGCCTTTAAAAAAAACCTATGAGGGATAAATAGACTAAGCGCTCAAGCCATATATTTTTAACTAAGCCCAAGGTTAAGTCTACCGAAGCCTATTTCCTCCTCTAACTATGATGCCATTTCATATCCCTCACACGATCCTAATAGGGTGAATTCCTTGTTACAATAGTCGCTCGACTTTTTATGAAAAGCCCTAACTATGACAATGAGTAGTGGTGTCGTCACTGATTTCATAATCCCTACTCCTTGAAAGCTAAATCATTAACTTCACAACCTAATTGTTAACATCCATCTACTCCAAGATTATGCACCATCATTTGCTATAAAAATGCAAAATAAAAGAGTAAGAATGATGAAGTCACGTACGTGTGGTGCCACACAAGCCTTTTGTTTGTGGTGTTAATGTGTCTTATGGTGTTATGTTACATAGGTAGGGCACAACTTATAATGGTAAACAACTACAAAGAAAGTTTACGACCATAAATTCTTGGCAATAGAGGACACCTTTCTCCTAAAGATGGTGGGTTTCACCTTTCAGTAGGTGAAGAAATTGTTGTCCAAGTCCTTGAGGGGTGATTAAGGAGAATCTAGAATAGATAACATGTAACATCCCCAAACATGAACATTAGAAATAAAGTTATATAGATATTTCTTTTATGGTAATAACCTTTATGATAAATGGTCGTAGATGCCTTAAGTATTAATAATAATAGTTACCCTTATATTAGAATATTATAGAAACAAGATAACAGGACCTAAATGGGGAGCTAAGGCCCAGGGCGGGCCAAGGCCACTAGGCCCAACATACATATAGTTTTTATATGAGAAATAAGGGGAAGCTAGAGAGAAAAAAGAGAAAAGAAGAGATAAAGAAAAGAGAAGGAGGAGAAAAAGAAAAGGAAGATGAGAAAAGGAGCAGAGATCCCTAAGCCTAGAGTTCATCTTCGTACATCCCTGAGGTGAGTGCTTCCTCCTTGTCCTCCCCTACTCCTTAGATTAGTGTTTGTCTCCTTTTTTCCCTATTTTGAGTTTGAACCCTAACAAAAGGGAATTTTGGGATTTTTCGTAGTTTTACATGATTAATGAGTTATTTAATGTTGGGTTGACATTTAGAGGCATTAAGAGTCATTTTTGAACCATTTATGATGAATTTGGTCTTTTGGGGTGGTCATGGTTGGCCCAGAATGCATAGAAATCATGAAAATCGTTATTCTATGAAATCGCCCTAGGGCTGAGTGAAAATTGTATTTTTGTTGAGCAAGAAAAAGCTTGATTCAATGAAAATACCTCCAGAGATAGGATTGGAAACCGCGTGTAAGCTCGCTAAGCGAGAGTACACCTCACTAAGCGAAAAAAGGCTCCAAGAACAAAGTCTATAAGCCCTATACCCAATTGTTGAGCAAAATCCTCATTCGCTAAGCAAACCCCTAGAATGTAAGGTTTGGTGTAGTTGCACCCTTGTTTTCTATGCTTGTTTTTTTATGTTT
The DNA here is from genome assembly GCA_004329165.1 of Spatholobus suberectus. NCBI lineage: Eukaryota > Viridiplantae > Streptophyta > Magnoliopsida > Fabales > Fabaceae > Spatholobus > Spatholobus suberectus. The sequence goes on along the minus strand of CM014731.1, from coordinate 49,334,784 downwards.
GCTATTGGTTGTTATCTTGTGTTACAATGTTTGATGATGATTGCTTGAGTAGTTGTAGTATATTACATTCATATGATTGTTGCATCTGCTTGAGATAGTTTGTATGTAATGATAAACCCTATGTAATAAGACATTTAAGATATTGAAGACAAACAAATGCTTCCTTAGCAAAGGTGGGGATTTTCCCCTGAGTTTATGAAAGGTTTTCATGAAAGGAAAGGTCTCAAGAAAGGAACATGTCTTTGAGAAAAAAATATGTTTTCATAAAAAGATGTTTTAAAAGGAAAGTTATGCTTTCAAAGAAAAGTACCTCCTTAGTAATGTTAGGACCTCCCTAGTACCAGTCATGTCCGAGTCGCACCCTCGGCATACTATGATGTGCAAACTGCAGTGAGGATTCTGAGGTTACCAAGGAGAGATAAGGTTGTATACAACTCTAGATGAGTTGTAACAGAAGAAGGGCTAGGAGGCCCTCGATATCATGGGAAGGGACTATCATCCTTCAAATACTAGGGGAAAAGCAATGTTCTTCCTTAATGAAACAGCAAGTTCTTCAAGAACACAGAGGGGAACTCCTTTGATAACGGAAGGTAGTTCAACCACTTGGACTGGTGGTTGGTTAAAAGGTCATAGCAAGAGGGACACCTCTTGAAGGCTAAAGCTCAATCCAAGAAAAGACGAGAGACTATCGAAACCTAATAATAAATATAAGAAGAATCACACTGAATAGAAACAAAATAGGATGTGTATGATGTGATTTCTTTTTATGTATTGTATGCATGTAAGCTATTGGAGTTAGAGTAGATGGTGAGTTGCAAGCCTAGTTGCTAGGCGAGAAGAGAAAGGTTAACCTATGCAATAGATGAGGACATGGGTAGGATGTACGCTACCTAGAGTAGCAATTGAAAGGATAAGTCCCTAAAGAAGGGTTAAAGTCCATAATTCAGTTAGATGTTTTAGTGCATTGGTAGCTTTAGGTTGGGTCAAGGCGGTTAACCCTAGGAGCCTAAGTCAAGATTGAGGGATTATTCCATGGGATAGTGATGATTATATATTTAATTAATAGTTGTTAGATTTAGTATCAAGTGAGAATACGAGACTTGAGTTAGATAACATAGAACAGTCATAAGTAGGAATAGTCCCTAGAAACCCTTGAGAAGAGAAACCATGAGAGTATAAGAAATGAATCTCTAGAATAGGGAGTCAAGCTAGAGTCCTTAGAGCACTCGCTAAGACATTATGTCTTATTCCCTTTAGTTTTCATGTTTTTACAGGTGAAGCCCTCTTTGAAGTAGCTTGGGAGCATGGAGCTTGGAGCTACTACAAGAGGAAGAGTTTATAGTTTTAAACCTCCCAATATGTGGGAGTTAGTTCATGTTTTATGCTTATTTTGTTCATGTGTTGTATGGCACATAAGTGCTAAGAGATTTGTATTAGTTGTTTTAAGTATATTTACGTAATCGATGTTTAAATTTTAGTTTCACGTAGTTTTCTCTGATATTCTTATATTCTAAACTTCATGTTATAGAAATATAAGCCGGAAAAAGGTAATACTCTTTAGGGTGTTACATAAGGGAGTTGCTTCAACAAACAAAAAAGGGAAAGGTTCTTGTCAAATAGGTGATTGCTCAAGCCTTTTACAATGTAGGGGCATTGGTGGAGTCCTTCCTTCTACCCTTGTAGAAATGACCCTTGGAACTTCTTAATTAGTGTTGCATTTCTATGATGTTACTTTGGTTGATAGGTTTAACATCCCTATGTCAATGAAACCTATAGGTGGTTGTGGTGTAAGTTGTGGTGTTATAGCTTGTGAATGACTTGAATGTTTATTGCCCATCTGCATTAGTTGTGCAGAGGAATGGGAAGGTTATGGGTTGCAAGAGTGCTTGTTTGGTTGCAAAATTAGATAGGTATTGTTGCACTTGTGAGTTTGCTAAAAGTTGCAAGCCAACTGTGTTTGCTTTCAAGACCACTTGCCCTCAAGCTTATTATAGCTATACTTATGATGATTCAATAGTTCTCAAAACTTATAGCGCCCAAACCTTTGACTAGGATTACTCATATCCCTAAACATAAAACAAATTAATTGCCTGGTTCCATTCAAGTAGGCTTTCAGAAAGTAATTTCTAGATGTGTTAAAATTTTAACATTTTCAAAAATTAATTTTTGAAATGTATTTAATACATTCCAAAAATTAGTTTCTAGAATATTTACCCATTATCAACATAAATTTCGAAACTTAGTTTCCAAAAAGAAGGTAGTTTGGGAAATAAAAAATAAAAAATCCATGAAAAGGGGTGTATAAGTAAAAAATTTGGGGGAGGGGGGGGTGCAAATAACAATTGCCTTGCACCTATGTGCCAACATTGACTAAGGTCAGCGTTGGTGAGTTGGGTTATTTCTCTTTGTTAGGCCGAGGTATCTTGTTATTCAGATTTGGCCTCAAGCTTATTTTGGAATATAAAATATGATGTATTTTATATTTTGAATATAAAGCATTGAAGGATAAAGAAATTTCAATTTATTAAATATTTGTTTATTATAATTTAAAAAAAATAAAAATGTATAATAAAAATGTTTGTTTATTATACTTTTTAGTACACATCTAATTTGAGCATCTAATAAGTATCATATACAAAAATATATATACATTATGACATGCCATACATAATTAGGTCAATATACATCAAATTCAAATACTTGATAAACATTTTGGCACACACACACACACACATATATATAGTTGCAAATATTTATAAAGTACATATACATAATCCACATCAATTGTTGCCATAAAAAGATCAAGCACTAGGACCTCCATTATATATATGCACAGTCAGACAAAACATTAAGAACCTGCCCCGATAACATCAACATAAACTATACTAACATATACAAGCATATACTACTAGACTTAACTACCAAAGCATTTGTAAGACACAGGGAAACATATGAAAGAATGTTGAATTATGTTTTAAATAATTTTTGCAAATCTTTTCGCAAGATTATGTGTCTTTTGATCAAATAGACGAAGTAAAACAATTTTAAAGAACTTTGTTTTTAAACCTCTTATCAAAATATTTCGAAAACAAGGATCAAAGAAAGATTTGAAACACAATGTTATACAGGATATAAGAGAAGAGAAGAGAGATAATCACACAAAGAATTTATATTGGTTTGTCTCACTTAGAGACTACGTCCAGTTCTCGGCACACCACCAAGTTTCACTAGTTAACTTATACAAGTTGCAAATATTCTTTTCCTTAGCCTCTTTAGACTCAATCTAAGTAATATTTCACTTGCCTCTTCAAGAAACAACTCAAGTATTCTTTAAATCAAAGCTTTTTTAGATTTCAACCAAATTCACATAGAAGACTATATCATCTTATTAGATAAATGTATAAGTTTAAGCACTAGTCTTTTTACTTAGAGATTTTTCACTAAGTTTTTTTTACAAGATTGCTAGAGAATATTTAGAGCAATAAAGGCTCGTAAGGTTATAACACTTCTTTTTCTTGTTCAAAGGATCTTTGGTATTTATACTAAGACTTTAAGGATAGTCGTTGCGACTTAAGCATGCTTCCATCATTTTTCTTATTTGGAAAGAAAAAGTGTCTATTAGGGGCATTAAATGCAACATTAAATGCCTTTTACCAACTTTTCAAGTTGATAAGATAAAGCAGTTTGCTTATCTTTATCTTTTTCATACCAAAATCGTGTAATAGTGAGCATATATGTTCTTCATTCAGAAAGTACACTCCTGTTCTCTTTTTGAGCTTTTGTAAGATTTCAAAAAGGTTAAGACGAAACTCAAGCTTTGCTTCCTGCAATCATTCAGACTATACAAGCAACATATATTATATAATGAAATGTTGCATTCTATTTTTGTCTAATAAAGGATGGTAATATCATCTTAGCATAAGACTGTGTTTCTTATTTTACTTGAAAAACTTATTATTTTGTCTAATAAATCAAAACAATTGAGGGATCTTATTTGTCCTTTCTCCAAACAACATTAACAAAAAAGGACATCCATTTTGCAACCGAAAGACAACCTTCTTTATCCTTGACCAATAGTAGCAGAGATGGGAAAAGTAATGGTAACCTAAACTTATAGGCATTATAGGGAATGGCAATTTGCATACTCGCATGCAAGGTTACGAAGATCCTTAACCAAGAGTCTGCTCTGATAAGGTTTGATAACCAAAATCATCACCTTGTTGTTGCACGTGTTGTTGTTATCATCAGCCAACTATCGAGCATGATGTACCTAACATCTTCTATCCTCTAAAGTAATGTCTATGTTTAGTTGATGTCTGTCCATTTGCAAGGTGTACTATAGGAATAGAAAATAGAAGAAAATACACTTATAAGTAAAAGGAGTGAGGCAATAATCTATACAAAAAGATAGGCAAAAAATACATATACAGGTAAGTATGCAACACATTTAGTTCAAGAATCAACTTAGCAAATTATCATAAACAATTATACTCAACTAAAATCCAAAATAGACCATCATATTCTCCAAGATTGCAATCTTCATGTACATAACTTCATTAATATCAAACACATAGTCAGAATATCGGTAACATCTCAAGAATGCTGCATATATTTTTGGCTAGGGGAACAAGCATAAACATTTGAATGGAGAGAGAGATATTTGAAGATATACTGGACAATCCTCAGTATGAAATGCGTCTGATACCACATTTCTTAAAGCGAATATCTAGTCCTTCACCTCGTCATCAGTATGAAATATATATACCTACTAACCTATTTAGTTTACTAATCTCTTATTTAGTGGTATCAATGCATAAGAGCCTGCATCAAAGTGACATTGTGCACATGAAGTGCTTTTGATATGCATACAATGCCATTTATTTTTTCCTTTTTATCTTAGTTTGTGGGATAGATTCTAGACCAACTCCTATATTGAAAATAAACTAGATGTCTCTATTGGCAAATCATTTCATATAAGAGTGCCCAAACTTTTTTCCTCGCTTAGGTTTTAAAATAGCTTGATTTTGAAAGGAAAGAGTATATGAAAAATATAACTAGTAAAGTTTAAATAATAACTAGTTAGAAATAGTTGTTTTACAATTTCAACTCAAATTCTTATTAGTTTTGTAACTTGTGAAAATGTAATAATTAAAATAGGGAAATGCTAACCAATGCCCTTAACGCACTGTTTAAGGAATAAAAATGGAAAGTTTTTATTAAAAAATGTCATTAATGCACATCTATTGTGATTTCCAATGCATTTCCAATGTGATTTCCAATAAAAAAAAATTATTTTGAATTCCTTAACCAGTGCCCTAAGGGCACTGGTTAGCAAGACCCATTGAAATATACCTTTAGTTAAAATGGATAATTATATACAAAAATTGTAGATGCATATCATAACTTCCTTAGGCAATTACAAGAAATCTATTAGATATAATCCTACAAGTCCAAAGATAATAATAACCTTTAACTTAAAAAGAATTAAGGGTTATAAGCTTTATAAAATTTGGATTGTAAACTTGCCATTAAGGTTTTTAAATATTGATAATTAGGGAGAACATAGGGAATTAGGATTGACGTCCATAAGGTAACTGAATAAGGGTGAAAGCATATAAATTCTAGGTTCATGCCTAAGCCATATCTGACTTAAAATATTCTTTTATATATCCAAAACATTTTTACTAAGGGCCATACTTGGTGGAAACATGAATAATTAGTATGGAATACATTTTCCATTTTTTAGTTTTTTACAAAAATATTTAATAGTGTAAAACATCATAAAACTCAAGTCAATCTAGAAATAAGACATAACGGGCTACTCCTCTTACAAAAATCATGTCAAATTGAAAACTAGGGATTTGGAGCTAATTTTCATAAACAACCTCACCATACAGGCAATAATCTCCTTAATTTTTTCCAAGACCAGATTGTGTCCACAAATGGCTCAACTTTAGCCTTCAACTCACAAAACAAGGGAAACAAAGTTATGAAATTATGGAATCCATCAGCTTAGTAATCTTGGAACATTTTTAATAATTTTCTACTCAATATTTTGAAGCCAATTTTTCCAGTCTTGCACCTTAATACATCCTCATCAAGGGAAAAATGTCCAATAATTTAGTTTATGCATTTAATAGAGACATAGTTACTTCACAAGTCAACAGGACAAAAATCTCGCTGAAATTGATAGGGTCCATTAAAAAATTCATCATAAATCATACAATTGTAATAAAATTCTAATTTTTGATAGGCATCAAATATACATGTAAGTCAACATTCTTGCAAGGAATTAACTCAAATTCAACTTGTACTAGTCTTAACAATTTCACAAATTCACACAAATGCAGGGAAAAATTCCAACAATGATAAACCACAAGATTCCACTTAGTAATTTTAGTTGATGATTGTTTAAATTTGATTAAAACTTAATGTGACTCCCAACCTCTTAACAACATAGCATAGTGAACGTTAAGCTAAAGAGGACGAGCACAATATTATGGCCTTGCATGTCACATGCAACCAACCAACTTGGACATGTATAGAGAGCAAAATAAAGTAAGTGTGTGTCTCGATTTTAGAGACAGAAAGTGAGAGAGAAGAAGCTTCACCTTGAAATGGCACTTGGAGAAGCTAGATGATGAAGATGGAGCCCAAAGATAGAAGAAACAAATTTCAATGGTGCTTGGCTATGGTTGACTTTGGTATAGTTGTTAAAAGCTAGAAAGGAAATGGTGTAGAAGGGGAGAGAAATATTTGTGTAAATAGAGGGGAGTAAGTGGAGTTTTAGTATTTTTATTAGGAGTAACTTAATTGAGAAGTTAAAGAGGGTGTAGGTTTTGGAAATTAATTAAGTATATAGGGTAAGGTTTAGGCACATTGATCTATTAATAATTGAAGTGGAAGATACTTTAATTAAGTGTTAATTAATATTAGGGTTCCATTGGAAAAAGAATCAAGTAAATAAATAAAGGTTCAACTTAGTAATTAGATGTCTAATCAACTCATTACAAAGGTGGAAATCAATTTGGGATTTGACTTATCGAAGAAGTTATAATTAATTGGCCAATAATTGATCAATTATGATTAATGAGACACTATCACAACTTCCAAGGTATTAGATATCTTTGCTACCCTCCAAGGTCATTCTTTTTGGTATTACTAACCACTTAGGGTCAATTGTCTTTCCTGATTAATTAGTGGTACTACAACCACTAATTTGATTTTTTTTAAAACCTTATTTACATTGTATATATATATATTTAATGATCAATAATAATAATTGAGAAAAAAGATTTTAAATAATTATTATAATAATAATAACATCACTTAACACATATCACACCTGAAGACATGGTTGTTTTACACTAATCACAAATATAACTTAGGGTGTTAAACTGGGGCTATTACATGAGAGATAGCTATTTCACTCTTAGTGATTGTGAGTGAAAGTCAAACTAAAAGGAGAGAAGAGAGAAAATATAGATAGTGAACTTATTGAGAAAGTGAGAAAAGTAAGAGTGTCACTCTCCAAATTGTGTACTCTAATCTATATAGAGAGTAGATAAATAAAAAGTAATTTATTAAATTAAGTTTATGAAAATGTTTTTGATTTATCAATCAAATGTTTCAATCACATGCAATGTATACTATTCAGACATTATCCATAATATTAGCTTTCAATTTTGTTTTTATGGGTAATAGACTTCATAATATGAAGGATTTTGGTCACCATAATTGTTAAGACTTATTTTAAGTGAAAGTTTAATTTCCATGCATTATTATTGTAAAAAGTTTTACACTATTATCCAATCAAAAATTATGATAAGCATGATTTTCAAAGTAGTTTGGGGATATCAAATATATTGACTTTTTGATGTTCACTTAGAACTTAGATACTATATATATTAATTTGTGATTAAATGACAGTATAAAAACTTTTTACATTATTAATATATAAATTATTTTCTTTATAATAAGTAATTGAAAGTGAAAAACATATTAAAAATGTTTTTATAAATTTGACATAATATTTTTTATTTTAATTATTTAAAAACAATCTTAAGAAATAATATTAACAAAATTTAATAAAAAAACAAAAAGTAAAAAACCCTAGTCAAGATTATTTACTTTTCCCATAAATCTATGTACCAAAATTAATCTGGATCCAATTTTAACCCCCGAGCCTAATAATATTAAACCACAATTTAGCCCATCCGTTTCTCTAACCTAACCTGCCTCACGCGGAGTCTCGCGTTGCCTCTCTTTTGTTTCGCTTTCACGGATTGGCTTGATCGATTTTTGTCTGAACCACCAAAACAAACGTTTCTTCCATTCCACGTGTCTTCCTGTAAGTAAGCAAGCGACAAAATTTAATTTCATACATTGTAGGTTCTATTGTTCTTATGTTGATCGATCAATTCCTAGGATTGTTGTGAGTAGAATTGTTGTTTCTAACCCAAGACTAAATTTACTTAACTGCTTTAAGGTTCTCTATCGCTTTCGTTAATTGCAGCTTAGTTATATATGTGTTGTTGTTTTGGGACGGCTTTCTGGTGTTTACTTAGGATTTGGTTTTAAGTTACTAATATACCCTGTTCTTTATTTGTGATTAGAAAACGAAACAGAAAACAATTGGGGTTGCTGTGACTTGTCCTTTAGCGTGGGCATTAGGATTTGAGGTTTTTTGCCGCTGTATGTATATCTTTTTTTGAGACATTCCGGGAAGCTTTTCTTCAATTATAGAGTCCAGTATCAGATGTAGAATTTGTCTGTGTATAATAATTATGGCATTATTGCTGATTCACTACTTATTGATATGTCCTTTGTCCATTGGCATCATTACATTTTAAATCCATTGGGATTGTGTTTGGACTTTTGGGTGTTTGCTTCTGTGTTTACCATCTATATGAGAATAGGGTCTTTATGATGAGTCTCTCTTCCACCATTTTATATTTTGGTGGTTTTTTGTGGGGGGGTGTGGGGGGGGAGAAGGACCTATAGCTTATGAAATTTATAGTTTTACACATAATTAAATTAACTACTCATTTCTATGAGCTTCCTTTGTACCAGCAATACTGTTACATTTTTATTAATATTTTTGGATTGGAAATGTTATAATTTGCTTAAGTTGGAGTTTATGAAACAGTCACCAATTGGAGCTGATAGCTAAGTTTGAGAAAATGATGAGGTTAATGTCTTGGGGATGTATTCAACTTAAATTGTAGGAAGCTGATAACTATGTTGGAGCTGATTTTATAATTTAAAATGCATAAATCACATACATTTTATTATTTAAAATTCTCCTTATCACGTTAAATCCTTGGGAAACTTGTATTATGCCTTGAGTTTGCGTGTTATAACGCATTGCTGCAAATACAAAGTGGTAAAGTTGCTTATTGTAAAAGATATATATTATAAATTATAAATTCATTAAAGTCAACCATTGAATGCTAAATTCAAAATATAATTAGATGTCACTCAGTAGGATGTATACCAACTTTCATAGTAACCTCACTCTGATGTTTTTTTTGGCTTTAGCTCATAACATGTTAGGAGGAAATATGCTGGTATCCATGATTTATAGAGCAACTGGATATCAATGATATATAGTCCATATCTTAAGTTTCATGATGTGACATTGACAAGGGGACTGCACTGCGTGGGGAAACCCGACCCCCACCAAGGGTGGGGACGGGTATCCATTTTCCATTTTCTACCCCTGACAGGGATCAGGGGCAGGGTTGATTTTGGGAGTCTGGGGTGGGGACAGGGAAGGCAAAACTCACCCCTGACCCACCATGTTGCAAAGCCTAGACACGAACAAGAAGCAAAACCTGTTTTCAACACTCAGTATTTTAGGTCTTTGTTTTTAGGTTCCTTTGATTTTATTTGAGTTTGCACTCACAGCCAAGAAAGTGGATTAGAGGTTTTCAATGAGGTTTGCAGATCATGTGGTTGCTGTGTTTATTTTATTGGTTTGTTCTCATTATAAAATATGATGGAAAAAGCAATGAATAAGCAAGATGAGGAAATATTTGATAAGTGGGATGGGAGTGTGTAAATGAGCAAAAATGCTGAATAAAATGATTAAAAGCAACATATACAAAAAATTTAAAATAAAACAGAGTTCTTTGGTTGTATTTCGTATTAGTTAGAGTCTAGCTTGTTCCTTTGTTATTCATTTGAATTACCTAGCTTATTCTCTTGATTGTTTACGTTTATTGGCTTATTGTTTAGTTTAAATTAATCCAATTTTTCTAACAAATCTCAGGTTATGCACCCTCAATCTTATTCTTTGTTTTGTGCATTTAACTCAAACCTTTACAGCATTATTTTCATTGGATTTTTCACTGTATACTCATTATTGGGAGTTATTGGACACTACCGCAATTCCCAAATAGCTCCCTCATTATCTTGTATATATTTCAAGTTTAATGTTGTTTCATGTGAAACTAAACAAAAATATGAAATTGAAGTGATCTCTATTGCTTATCTGGTTGAGGTTGTCATTCTTCTTGTGTATGATTAAATATAAATTTTGGGATCTCATATGCAATTCACTTTGATTCAGGAATGCCAGAGAGCAAGCCAGTGGTTGGGTTATCATGGCAACTACAGTTGCCTATTCCATCATCATCAAAACCCAATGATGGGTCTCATACCAAACCTCAAATTGAGGCATCAAGCAGCACTGTTTGGAAATCCAGTTCAGAGCTGGTTGATGGCCTTTTTGTTCCTCCAAACGATCCCAGAAAATTAAACAAGTTACTGAGAAAGCAAGTTAAAGATACTGCTGGGAAAAATTGGTATGCGATGTAGCAATAGATTATAGTGTTCTCACAAGAAAGTTTGCATTTCTGAATGCAAGCATGGTTGAAATCTTTTTCTTTGGTTGTTTATCTATTCATTTTTACACAGCTTAGCAGGATGTAGTGGTATTAACCTTCTTTTAATCAAATAGAAATATCCATTTTATCCAGTTATATTTTCTTATGGTTTCTCTTTTGTTTTTTAGCTGGAGTATTAAAGGGAATTATCTAATTATTTTTAAATCTTTATCAGGTTCAATATGCCATCTCAAACCATCACGCCTGAGTTGCAGAAAGATTTGAAGTTATTGAAGGCGCTATTGAATTTAAACATCTTTACCTTTCTATTACTTTTCTTTCTACAGTGTTCTTGAAATATGGTCAAATATGATGTTTTATGAAATTAGCTTGGATTGAGCTAATGGCATACACATACATAATCACATTCAAAATGAAAAGAAATAATGGAAGAGAAAGACTGCAAAAGCAAAAGTAGATGATCCGACTTTCTCCAAGTGAGAGTATACTAATTCTTCTGTATTACTCGTCTGTACTCAGTCTGCCTTAGTGGCTTAGTCCTGTGTTAGGTTAGTTAGTTTTCTGACAGCTGTAGGTTGGTTAGTTACAACTGCTAGGATGATCTCATTCAGTTCGGTCTATGACCATATATTGATGTACCATGTATTGATGTAACACAGTAAAAGCTGAACTCGAGTGTAACATCCAATTCAGATCAATGCAATACTATTTTCTCTCTATAATCTTTAATACATAGTAATAGTGGAACATGTTGGATTTATATATTTATTACTTTTGTGGAATGAAAATTTTAGGTCCTTTTCATGTAGGATTTTTGCTTTACAAGAACCCTTCTCAAAGTCTAGGACTCTAAGTTTCTTGCTTCTTGCTGATACACCCATCTCACAGTTAACCCTATTGTCAAACCCAAACAAATAAGACACAAACTTCCCTATGCACAAACCACCTTTCTTCAACCAAAAAATCACTTTTCTGATTGAACCAACACCAATACCGAGAAGCATGAATGTCAAGGGAAGATGCAAAAGTAGATCAAAAAGCGGTGAGAAGATAAAAAAACAGAGCAAACATCAGCACCCAAAGTAGAACAAGAACCACTCCACCATTCAAAGAGGCAAAACAAGAGAAAAAGGGCTCTCAACCTGGGAAGACAAAATAATGTTTAAAATTTGGGTGGGCTCTCAGGCTTTTTTGTTTGCTTTTGGCAAAAACACAATGGTATCATCTCATTCCACCATTCCTCTGCATAAAATAATCCACCCTACATGATCCCACCAGATTGAGTTCTGGAGACGTGGAGCATGATCAGGATGGCTGGGAAGGTGAAAATCATAAAACAGTCTGATCTACCAAGTAATATTGCAATTTTAACTTCCTGGTTCAAATGTAACATTTATATATATAATCATGCATATAACTTCATCATGCATAGCCATTGCCTGATATTAGACACATCACATCCATAATTAAACTTCACATTATTAAAAAATTGTATGATCTAGGATACAAAATGTCAGTGCCAAAGAGGATTACCGGTCAAAAACAGCAAATAAATGATCAACTTCCCGTTAACATGTGCTTATTTAAAACAGGCAGTGAAGTAATTCAGAATTAATTTGCTAGAATTTGATTAAGATTATACACAACTTATCAATATTTTTTGGTACATGAAAATTCTTGGAGAGAAAAAGTTGTACCATACCAAGTTTGGGGCACGGTACAGGCCATTTAAATGGTACTTATACAAATGACTAACTAATAATGGACCACGAGTGTTAGACTGAAAAAATGAACACACTGAATTATGAATAACTTACAGAAATAATTCTGGTTGTTAGGCCACATTTAAGTACAAACACGGGGTTTCTCCCTATCAAGGAGTTTCATCATCCAAAACATAAGGAATAACAATCTGCCACCTTATTTACCTTCAATAGGTCTGTAAAATACATACACGACTATAACTGTCACACCATAACCTAGAAATGCCTATTTCAAAATTACTATAAAAATAACTGCCTAATAACTTTCTAATACAAAATTATAACTCCCTAATTTAAAACTTGGCCTATCAACAAGCATAAATTGAACCCAAAACCTTTTAGTCAATGAAATTTGATCCTGTGAAAGAGGAGAGAACAGAGACATATTTGACTGAAACCCTGTGTTTGAATACACCACGGAAATGCGTTTATATAGACTTATTACATTAATTGTACATAAATAGAGAATATTTAGTTTCCTCTAAATCGAAGATAACATGCCTATAAACCACTATAAATATATAATATTTTATTCTGATTTTCAACACTCTCCCTCAAGCTAGAGCATATAAATCATATGTGCCCAGCTTGATACATATATAATCAATTCTTGGTCCCCTTAAAGACTTGGTGAAGATATCTGCCAGCTGGTCACTAGAGTTGATGAAGCTCGCGGTAATGTCTCCTGACTCTATCTTCTCCCTGATAAATTGGCAATCAACCTCAATATGTTTGGTTCTTTCATGGAAAACATGATTGGATGCAATATGCAAAGCCGCTTGATTGTCACAAATCAGCGTCATTTGCGTGGACTCTTCAAATTTGAGTTCCCTGAGAAGCTGCTTCAAACACATGAGTTCACAAGTTACTAAAGCCATGGCCTTGTATTCTACTTCAGCACTAGATCTTGCTACAACATTTTCCTTCTTACTTTTCCAGGATATCAAGTTTCCTCTGACCAACACACAATACCCAGAGGTGGATTGCCTATCACTGGGTGAACCGACCCAATCGGCATCTGAGTACCCAACTATCTGAGTGTCCCCTATCTTCATAGATGAGGCCTTTACCAGGAGCATTCTTAATGCATTTGAGTATCCGAATTATGGCATTCCAATGGTCTTGGCAAGGAGAGTTCAAGAACTGGCTTACCACACTCACAGTAAAGGCAATATCTGGACGAGTGACTGTGAGATAGTTCAACTTTCCAACCAGTCTCCTATATCTCCCAGGATCTGATAAGGGCTCCCCCTGATTGAGTAGCAGTCTGACATTAGGATCTATAGGAGTGTCAACTAGCTTGGCATTTAATAGGCCAGATTCTTCTTGGATGTCAAGAGCGTATTTCCTCTTAGAGATCACCAAACCATCCTTAGATTGAGCAACTTCAATACCTAGGAAATACCGAAGCTTACCAAGATCTTTAGTCTGGCATTGTTGGGAGAGGTACTGCTTTAAACGGAGAATGCCATGCTAATCACTGCCCGTAATGACGATGTCGTCCACATAAACAATGTGATAGATGCATCCTTGAGGTGAATGGCAATAAAAGACAAAGTGGTTGGCTTCATTGCGAGTTAAACCAAACTACTGTACAACGGTACGAAAGCGGCCAAACCAAGCTTGGGACTGCTTAAGTCCATATAGGGACCTACGAAGCTGGCACACCATAATAGAGGACTCCCCCTAAGCAACAAACCCGGGAGGTTGCTCCATGTAGACTTCTTCATCAAGATCGCCATGTAGGAAAGCATTTTTAATATCAAGTTGGAAGAGGGGCAAATGGCGAATGGCAGCCATAGAGAATAAGAGGCAGACAAACACCATCTTGGGTACCGGAGAGAAAGCATCAGCGTAGTCTTGCCCATACACCTAGGTGTATCCTTTGGCCACCAAACGAGCCCTGAAACAATCAATGGTTTCGTTAGGGCCAACTTTAAAAGTGTATAGCCAACGACACCCAATAGTCGATTTGCTAGCGGGAACATGAACCAAATCCTAGATACCACTACTCTGAAGTGCACACATCTCGTCAATCATTGCTTGCCGCCACTTAGGGTGAGATAAGGCTTCACTTGGAGAGTTAGGGATAGACACAGAGGACAAAGAAGAGAGTCAGGTATAATGCAAAGGAGAAAGACGGTGATAACTGAGGTTAACATAGTGAAGAGACGCGTTGCGAGTAGAACGAATATCTTTCCGTAGAGCAATGGGCCAGTCAATGGCAGGAGGCAGGCCCGGATCCGGTAAAGAAGATGGCGCCAAGGAAGAGTCTGACAGGCCTTTATTAACATAGTGTAGGAAGGTCAACAGGGCATTGGCGACGTTGATATGTCTGAAAAGGTCACACGGCCGGAGGCTTCGCTAGAACATCATGATTCTCCATATGGGCATCCAAAGAAACAGACGGAAGAGGGACACGAGCAGGGGTACCAGGAGGAGCAGAAAAACACATATTGGGAGGAAAGGGAGCAGACTCAAAATAAGGGATAGACTCAAAAAACGAAACATCGGCAGAAATGAAATACCTTTGAAGGGTAGGAGAGAAGTAGCGGTATCCTTTCCGCAATCGATGGTAACCCAAGAAGACATATTTGGTGGCCTTGGCGGAGAGTTTGTCAAGGCCCAGAGTTAGGTTGTGGACAAAGCAGGTGGAGCCGAAGATTCGAGGAGGAAGCTCATGAAGGGGTGAGTGAGGAAAAAGGATCGAGTGGGGAACCTGATCATTTAGGACAGAGGATGGCATGCGATTGATGAGGTAGCAGGCTGTGAGTACAATATCACCCTAGAAGCGAGGGGGGACATGACCGTGGAGGAGAAGAGTTCAAGTGGTTTCAATGAGATGCCTGTTTTTACGTTCAGCCACTCCATTTTGTTGAGGGGTGTGAGCATAAGATGTTTGATGGAGAATGCCCTTGGATGCCATAAAGTGCTGAAACTTATGAGATAAATATTCACGAGCATTATCACTACGAATAGAGCATATAGGAATACCAAATTGGGTTTTGATTTCATGACAAAACTGCTCAAAGAGGGAAAAAAGTTCGGATTTGTTTTTCTTTAAACATTGTAGGTTTTACTGAATGTGTCTCTTCACACACTTTAGGTTTGTATTTATAATAGTAATGAAGAATACAAATAAGGTTACATGGAAAGAAAATCAAAAAGATTAAAAAGATCCCTAATTACTAGCTTTACATATTTCCATATTTACGAAGATCAAATCATATCTTTAACACTCTCTCTCAAGCAGGAACATATAGGTCATATGAGCCAAGCTTGTTACAAATGTGGTCAACCCGAGAGCCTTTGAGAGATTTTGTGAACATGTCTGCCAGTTGATCATTGGAGCTAACAAAGTCAATGACAATTTCTCTTGAAAGCACCTTCTCTCTTAAAAAATGGCAGTTTATCTCTGTGTTTGGTACGCTCATGAAAAACCGGATTAGATGCAATGTGGATAGCGGCTTGATTGTCACAGATAAGCTTAGTATCCTGAGTATCTCCAAATCGTAATTGTTGGAGAAGTTGCCTAAGCCATGTAAGTTCGCATGCAGCCGCGGCCATAGCACGGTATTTAGCTTCAACACTGGATCTAGCAACTATATTCTGCTTCTTGCTTCTCCATGAGATCATATTCCCTCCAATTAGGACACAATAGCCAGATGTGGACCTCCTGTCTGATGGTGATCTTGCCCAATCAACATCAGGATAACAAACAATTTTGGCATTGCCTTTGTCTTCATACAATAATCCGTGGCCTGGTGCATTTTTGATGTATCTCAAAATGCGGATGATCGCATCCCAATGGCTATCACAAGGGGCATTTAGGAATTGACCGAAGACGCTAACTGCAAACGTGATGTCTGGCCTGGTGACAGTGAGATAGTTGAGTCTACCTACAAGTCGTCTGTATCTTCCCGGGTCTTCCAGTGGCTCCCCCTGACCCGAAAGAAGCTTGACATTAGGGTCCATAGGAGTATCGTTGGGGCGACAATCAAGCATACCGGTCTCGGTAAGAATATCCAGAGCATACTTTCGTTGGGAGACGACAATGCCAGAGGAGGATTGAGCAACCTCAATGCCCAAGAAGTACTTGAGTGGCCCCAAGTCTTTGGTTTGAAACTGACTGTGCAGATGCGATTTGAGTCGACGGATACCATCGGAGTCATTGCCAGTAATGACAATGTCATCAACGTAAACAACAAGATAAATGCACAAGCTAGATGGAGAATGGAGGGAAAACACAGAATGATCAACCTCACAGTGAGTCATGCCAAACTGAAGTAAGGCAGAACTAAAACGGCTGAACCAGGCATGGGGAGACTGCTTCAGACCATACAAAGAGCGAAGAAGACGACAAACAAGTCGAGAGTCACTTGAAATAATAAAACCCAGGGGCTAATCCATATAAACCTCTTCTTGCAACTCACCATCCAAGAAGGCATTTTTAATGTCCAATTGGTGAAGATGCCAATGGCGAATGGTGGCCATAGCAAGAAATAGACAAACAGAAGTGATTTTGGCCATGGGGGAAAAGGTGTCCCTATAATCGAGCCCAAAAATCTGAATGCAGCCTTTAGCCACCAAGCGAGCTTTGAACCGATCAATAGTGCCATCCAGGCCAATCTTCACCGTATAAACCCAGCGACAGCCAACAACGGTCTTATCGGGAGGCAAGGGAACTAGTTCCTAAGTGTCACTAGCCTGTAAAGTAGTCATCTCTTCCAACATCGCCTATTGCCAACGTGGATCAGCCATGACTTCACCTGTAGACTTAGGAATAGACACAGAATTCAAAGAAGAAAGAAAAGAGAAATAGGAAAGAGATAAACGGTCATAATGAAGATGATAAGCATATAAAGGGTTAGGGTTGCAAGAGGATCGAATACCTTTGCAAAAGGCAATGGGAAGTGCTGGGGCAGGTGACGTTGACAGAGGGACGTTTGGAGTAAGAGATGATGCTGGAGGATTAGTAGGTGGATTTGCCAGAGGGAGTCGTTGTCGCTGCTGATAAGTAAGTAATAGGGGTGGAGTAGAGTCGACAAGTGGAGTTGGAACAACGGGTGGGATAGGTGGAGGAGCACATTGACAGTGGAGGTGGCGAAGAAGGGAGACGACTCAAAGAAAGTCACGTCAGCAGATACCAAATATGGTTGGAGTTGGGGACAAAAGCAACGATATCCCTTTTGAAGGCGAGAGTAACCAAGAAAAAGACACTTTAGAAATTGAGCAGAGAGTTTATCTTTACCTGGAGTAAGATTATGGACAAAACAGGTGCAGCCAAAGACACGAAGAGGAACAGGATAAAGGTCCTGTGTAGGGTACAGAATGGAATACGGAACCTGATTGTGGAGGACAGACGAAGGCATACGGTTGATGAGATAACATGCTGTAAGAAGCGCATCACCCTAGAAATGAAGAGGAACATAATGGTGAAGGAGAAGAGTACGAGCTGTTTCAATTAGGTGACAGTTTTTTCATTTGGCAACACCATTTTGTTGTGGTATGTGAGCACAGGATGTTTGATGGAGAATTTTCTGCGAGGTTAGAAACAACTGAAATTGGAAAGACAAGTATTCGTGTCCATTGTTAGTGCGTAAAACCTTAATTGAGACCCCAAATTGATTATGGATTTCTTGGAAAAACCTTGAAAAACAAAAACATCAGAATGTCTTTTCATTAAGAAAACCCAAGCACATTGGGAAAAATCGTCAATAAATGTGACAAAATAGGAATAGCCTAAAGTGGAACAGACTCGACTAAGACCCCAAATATCTGAGTGAACTAAAGCAAAAGGTGACGCAACACTTTTATTAATACAAGGAGTAAAAGAATGACGAACATGTTTGCCTAACTGACACGACTCACACTAGAAGGACTTGAGTGTAGAGAGACTGGGGACCAGAAGACGTAGTTTGTCCAAACTAGGATGACCGAGGCGCTGATGGATAAGAGCTGGGGAGGCAATGGAGACACAGGCAACCGACAGAGAAAGGTGATACAATCCTCGAGACTCATGTCCTGCTCCAATCGTCCGTCCAATACGTTGATCTTGGATAAGAACAAAGCTATTAGTAAAAAGAATGGAGTAGTCAAGGGTGCAGGTGAGCTTGCTAATGGAAATGGGATTAAAAGGACAACCAGGAACAAATAAGACAGAATTTAAGGGAAGGGTAGGTAGTAGGTGTGTTTGGCCAATGCCACGAACTTTGATCTGAGAGTCGTCGGCAAGGGTAATAGGGGGTAATGAGTCAGAAAAAGATAAGTGAGAGAAAAGAGATTTGTTACCAACCATATGATCAGAGGCCCCAGAGTCTAGTATCCAGAGTCCAAGGGAGGAGGACTGAGACACAAAGGCTACAGGATTACCAGACTGAACCACGATAGTAACAGGCGAGGCATGTTGTTGGGCTGCCTGAAACTGAAGGAAATCATTGTATTCGACAGTAGAAATAGTGACATCTGCAAGAGGGGCAGGTGCTGTAACTTGGGCCACATTAGCCGACTTGGACTACTCACGAGCCTTAGTGCGACACTCCGCTTCCATGTGGCCAAAAGGACTACAGTAAATGCACCAAGGATGACTTTTACCTCTACGACCCCTGCTACGTCCACCATGGTGGGAAGAGTGGGAGACAAGGGCAGAGGAATGCCCAAAAACATGTGGAGTGGAGAGGCGCAACAATTGTTCACTAACCATGTCATTGGTTGGAACAGTAGGAGCGGATAAAATCTGATTACGAACCAAGTCAAGTTCAGAGGGTAGACCGGCAAGGGCAAGAACCATGAAGAATTGGCTGCGTTGCGGGGAAAAGGTTTCTGCATCAATGGTAAAAGGCATAAGATTAGAAAAATCTGCCAACAAACGGTCAAGCTTACCAAGATATGCCTACATGTCCATATTATCGAGCTTCGTGGACATCATAGTGGTCACCACACTGTAGAGACGGTGGACATCATTGGAGTAGACTTTCTTGGCATTGGTCCAAACTCATAACAAGTGAGAAAGGCTTGGTATTGGGGTTGGAGGTTGGGAGCAATGGAGAACCATAGGACGCTGCATAGGGAGGCGTCAATTTGTTGCCAACAAATGTGGTCTTTGGGGGGCATATTGGAGGCATGGGTGGTCAAGTGGTCGGCCCGGCCTTGGCCTTGAAACCAGAGTTGGACAGCAGCAGCCCAAGTGCTATAATTTGCTATCCTGGTCAATTTTTCACAAGGGATTAGCGGGACATTCGTAAATGTCGCAACAAAAGCGGAGTTGCTGGAGGAACCAATGGTGGCCATGTGAAAAGAGGAAAGGAGGGGCTTGGGAGTGTCGTTGGAGGGAGGAAGGACTGGCGGAAGGGTCGCCGACGTGTGGGTGCGCCGGAAAGAAGCTCATGCGCCGATTTGGTGCAGGCGTGTGAGAGTCACACCCTAGAGGGAGGTGGTGCATGGCAGCGTGTCCGGCGGCGGGGCAGGTGACGTTCTGGTCTCCAGAAAAGGGCGACTCCGATTGTGTGATCACGCTAAAGTGGTTCGGGCTTGGCAGCGGCGACTAGGGCAAAAATAGTTTCATGGGTACTGTTCACCCATGAGGAGCCCACCCCTGAGGCGGAAGGTTTGCAGTAGTAAACCTAATCACTGATACCATGTAGGTTTTACTGAATGTGTGTCTCTTCACACACTTTAGGTCTGTATTGATAATAGTAATGAAAAGTACAAATTAGGTTACATGGAAAGAAAATCAAAAAGATTAAAAAGATCCCTAATTACTAGCTTTATATATTTCTATATTTACGGAGATCAAATCATATCTTTAACAAACATAACCACATACAACAGGAAAAATCATCAATAAAAATGACAAAATACCTAAAACCAAAGGAGGTAACAATACGAGAGGGACCCCAAACATCAGAATGGACTAAGGCAAATGGGGAGATAGCTTGTTTATTGACTCTATCATGGAACGTAGTACGAGTGTCCTAATTGACAAGACTCACAGTGAAGACTAGAGATTTTAGAGAGACTGGATACCATCTTTTAAAGCTTCGGCAAACCAGGATGTCCCAACTAAGCGTGGATGGTCATCGGAGAGACTGTGGTTGAGCATGCTTACGGAGGCACAGAGAGATAATAAAGGTCATGAGACTTACATTCGATGCCAATCATCCGTCCCAAAGTCTGGTCTTGTAATGTAACAGAATCGTTAGCAAAGTTAATGACAAAGTCACAGGATTGGGTAAGACAATGGATAGAAAGTAGGTTGAAAGGGAAATCAGGGACATATAACACAGACTTGACAGTTAGAGACGGAAGGGGATATGCGATGCCAATGTCGTTGGACTTTGTTTGAGAACCATTGGCAGATGTAATCGTGGGTAAATAGCCAGATGTAGACAGAGAAGAGAAAAGGGAGTGATTACCAGAGATATGGTCAGACGCACCAAAGTCAAGCACCCAAGGACCCAGGGAAGGAGATTGAGAGATGCAAGCAATAGAATTACCAGTGTGTGCACTTGAAGCAGTAGTGCTAGGGGTCTAGCGAGTCTCAAACCACTTGACAAAATTCTCATAAGTAGCCGGGGTGGCTCGGGGTTAATCCACATGCTGAGTGGTTTCCGCCGGAGGTGTGTGAGCCACATTGGTGGGACAGGGGGGGTTTACCATGTAACTTCCAGCAACGGTCAATGGTATGCCCGTGGCGATGGCAATGCTCACACTTGGGACAATTCTTTAAGTGAGAAGCCCTAGTGCGAGTATGTCCGGGGGCTTTGAGATGCAAGAGCAGAGGTATCACCAATTGTGGGAGTAGGGAGCGCCACAGGTACCTTCGGTGGAAGCCGAAGGAGGGCAAAAGAGACGGATGTCATTGTAGGGACTATGGGTGACCCAAGAATCTGGTCACGAGCAGTAGAATACTCTGGCAACAAACCGTAGAGGGCAAGGACCATGAAAAAGGCACTCCGATTCTCCAATTCTTTCTTAGCTTCAATTGAAGTCGAGGCGGCAAGAGGCAAAAGTTCATTGAAATCATGCAAGGCAACATGAACTTTCCCAAGATATGTAGAGATAGGGCCATCAAAGTGCTAAGAGGCAATGGGGGTCATCAAATCATGGCAACCACTATATAGGCACTACGTGTCATTAGTATAAAGGAGGCGCGCCTCGGTCCAAACAGATTCACAGGTGACGTGGGGTCGAAAAATCAGCTTGATAGAGGGGTGAAGGGTGGATTTAATTATACTGCATAATTGGGCATCAATCTTTGCCCATTGTGCACGTTCACCTACTTCGACAAAATCAATGGTACTAGTGAGGTGGGCCTTGTAGCCCAGACCACTAATCCATAAGGTTATATCCGAGGCCCAAGCGGAGTAGTTCGAACCATCCAATTTCTTAGTAGAGAGCAGAAAGTTCAGAAAGATAATGGTGTTTGCCTTAGGTGGAATAGAGGAGCCAGAGGAAGCCATGGTGAGTGGTAAAAAAAATCGTCAAAAAACAGCTAGCAATTGAACAATACTTGACGCGCGAGTAGAAAATTGGGGACAGTCAAAAATTGCTCGGATGGAGGCGAAAGTTGGAGGGTGAGATCGCCTGGGGTGGGGGGGGGGGGAGGGACGACGACCACGCCTGAATCGCGGCTAGAGAGGCACCATCACGCGCCGACAGGACGCGCATGAGGGTGCGTGGGACCCCAGATTTAGACGCCATCACCGGATCTATGGAGATCGGCAAACGACAAGTAGGACGGTGGGGTCGTCAGTTGAAAAGGTCGCTGGAGGAGCTCTAGTGGCTGGCGGTGGTGGCTAGAGGGGACGTCGAATTAGCGAAAAATCGTGCTAGAACATAAGGCAAACCGAAGATGGACACGGTTCGCCAAAAAAAAAAGTCTCTGGGGACAGTGGGTCCAACGGGCAAGCACGGTCCTTGAGATGCCTTTGTCAGGCTCTAGATACCATGTGAAAGAGGAGAGAACAGAGACATATTTGACTGAAACCGTATGTTTGAATACACCACAGAAATGCGTTTATAAAGGCTTATTACATTAATTGTACATAAATAGAGAATATTTAGTTTCTTCTAAATCAGATGAGTTTCTTATAAACTAAATATGAGTTGCCTATAAACCATTATATGATAAACATAGAATATATGATTTTGATTTTCAACAGATCCTACTAGTTGAACTAACCTTTGTTGGTAGAATCCACAAATTTTACAAAATAAAGCTAAAACTAGTATGATAAATCAGCTACACCTCATAGAAGTTATCATGTGAAAGCATGTGAATGCAAATGTCTCTAATGCAACCAGAAACTTGCAAGAGAATTTCCCATCCAAAGCTCTACTTTATACCTCAAACTCAAAGATAGCCCACAAAGAACTGTACTTTAGCTAGTTAGAAGAAACAAAAATCATCATCTAATTTTTTAATGTCATATTTAACTGTTAGTTGACATAGCAAATTCACAAATGAATAGCAAATATGTAACACTAAAGAAACAATTCCAAGATTTAGTGCATAGAAAATTAATTATAAACTGAATAGATTAGATAATTTAGTTCGTTGCCATTCATTTTAAATTGTTTATAACCTTCAATTAGGACTAATTACACCTGAACAGGATCCATATTAATAATGTAAGAAACACAAAAAAAAAAAAGAAAAAAGAGT
Source organism: Spatholobus suberectus (assembly GCA_004329165.1). Lineage (NCBI taxonomy): Eukaryota > Viridiplantae > Streptophyta > Magnoliopsida > Fabales > Fabaceae > Spatholobus > Spatholobus suberectus. Next base: position 49,311,505 of record CM014731.1, on the reverse strand, counting down.
ACATGATAAGTACAATTTGGCTTTCTTCAATTATTTGAACACCACCCAGCATGAGATTAATGTATTAGATTGTTTTGTTCATTATCATTCATTGGAATTAGTTCAACTTGTGTTCATTTAGAACTAATTAGCATTGACATATCCTAATGATGTAAAAAGAGAGTATGTATTTACACATTTGGATTTGTATCATTTGTGTCAAATTAGGATAACTTGGACTACTTCTCCGGGTCATCGAAATGTGTGAGATCTATGCTAATAAAATCCAAAAAGAGGACCCAAGTACATTTGAGTTGACAACCACTACTAACAGCACTCTAAGATCAACTTAATCTGTGTCTAGCAAAGACTCTTCTGAGTGCTAAAGAGATAATTTTTGGGTGAACTGAATATTCTTCCAGTTCTAACAGACCTTTTGTCAGTGACAATGGCATAAAAAGTGGAGAAGAAATAATATAAAGGGACTCTATAAAGAATAAATAAGAAAAAAGAAAAAGGGAAAGTTAAACTATTAGTTGTCTTTTTCTTACTTTGAAGTCATTTCCATCATACCAAATCCATTGGCAGCAACATGCTATTTTTAAAATTGAAGATTGTTTCTTTAAGGTGTTATGATATCATGGTTTTATCCATGTAATACTAATGCCCAGGAAAACAAAAACACTATTAATTGCATGGTTAGATTAACTTAATCAGATTTTAAAAAAGATTCTTTTAAATGTACAAGAAGGGGTTTTTGGATGAACAATATATTTTATTAAAAATACTAGTCCTAACAGGAAATCATTGTTCTTGGGAATATTAAAAAAGGAATGAAAGGAAAAACCTGGGGTACAGAGCTAGGTTGGCCTTCAAGAAAATGTTGGTATTTTGAAAATACCAATGTTATTGTTATATACTCGAAGTTCTGCAAGAACTCTTGTAGTGCACTATTTTTTTAATTAGCAGCAAAATAGCTGATAAGCAATTCTGTGGTGGTAGAATCAGCAGATAAACCTTTTCCTTTCATTTGTTGAAGGTATTTCATTGATCTTGAAATATCATATCTTCACAGCAATCCATGGATAAAGATATTATAAGTACGCTGATATGGGGGACAACCATTCTCTTCCATTTTCATCAATAAGTCTTCGGCATCATCCAATAGTCCTTCTTTACATAGACCTTTAATCATTGTGTTAGAAGAAACAACATCAATTTTCAAACCTTTGCTTGGCAGACAAGAAAAGAGTTCTCGTGCATCATTCAGTTTTCCAAAACTACACATTCCATCCAGAATAATATTGTAAGTTACAATATCAAGATCCAAATTCATCTTCTCCAACTCCCTAAACAATGATACTGCCTCAGAATGAAAATGACACTTGAATAGGCCCTCCAAAATAATGGCACAAGTTTGGAGATCGGGAAGTTGGCCATGCTTGTGCATTATAAAAAACAATTCTTTGGCAGCTACTGGTTTCCCGACTATGCAAAATCCCCCAATAAGAGTGTTCTAAGTGACAACATTTGGATTCAGTTCATTATTAACCATTTCACCCAAGAGATAGATAGCCTTATTTATGTTTTTAGCTTTACACCATCCATGGATTAATGAATTATAAGTCACAACATCTGGTAAGCAGCACTCGTGAATCATCAAATCAAATACTTCCATGGCATCCTTCATTTGACTTAGCAAACAGTGCACACTAATTATTGATGTATATGTGACAACATTAGGTTTCACCCCCATATGAGCCATTAAACTTATTATGCTTTTAGCCCTTAAAATCATCCCCTCTTTGCAAAACCGTCAACTATAACATTAAAAGTTTGCACATTTGGCATGATTCCCTTTCTCATCATATTACCCAGTAGAGTTGCAGCCTCTTTCCATCTATCAAAATTACAAAGGCCATGAATTAAGGAATTGTAAGTGACAAGATTTGGTTGAATACCTTTGCCAGTCGTTTCCGAGAACAAATCCAAAGCCTCGCATACCATCCCATCCTTACAAAGACTGTCCATAATTGCGCTGTAAGCTGTAACATCCAAATTACAATTTCTTTCTTCCATCTTCTTGAGATATGATATAGCAGCAGATGTGTCGCTGACCTTACACAATCCATTAATTATTGTTCCATGGGTGTAACTGTCTGATTGATAGCCCGTGTCTTCCAAATGGTCAACAAACCTCACTGCTTGAGCCACATTGCCTTCTAAGCAAAGCCCATTAACGATGGTGTTGAGGGTCACAAGCGTGGGTTCCACCCCAATTTTGAACATAAGCCCCAAAACACAGAACCCCAAGACGGTGTGATTCAAACGGCAGAGACAATTGATGATAATAGTGACAATGTAGACATTGGGTTTGACCCCTGGGGAATACATGTGTTTGATAATGTTTCATCTTCACAACCATGCCAAACAATATGGTGAAATCCTTGGAACACGGGAGAGGGTTCATGGCAACCATTTTGTGGAATAAATTCAAAGCAGTGTCTATGCTTTTGAGATTTCTCATGGAATCAAAGAATTGGGCTCTGTTTGTAGGGCATGTGTATCATTGCCACTAACAAAGGTGGAGAAAGTTGAAGAATGGGATGGATGAAGAAGAAAGTGTGTGGGATTAGAAAAGGAACCAAAGTGTCGAAGATGAGGGAACCAATGAACCCAAACGCTTCTTCGCAACATTTCCAAAAATACTGAAGGAAAGTAAAGTAAACCTAAATGTTCGAAGTGCTATAGAATACGAGACAGAAATATGTTATGAACTTGGCTTCTTGTCTAATTTATCTTAAATAAAAATGAAGTTAAACAATCTTATCAAAGATGATTAAATCTTAAATTCTAAACTCTAAACTCTATATCTTAAATAAAAATGAAGTTAAACAACCTTATCAAAATGATTAGTGAAATTTTTTATAATAAAAAATTTCACTAATCATTTTGATAAAGTTGTTTAACTTCATTTTTATATAGGTTAAGTTAGACAATTCCTGACCTCAATTAGAACTACTGAACTAGTAACAGGACTGCACGGAACGGCACTAACTTTCTTATTCAGAAAGCATATAAAAGGGGCTGATTATGGAATGAATTTGCTAACTTGGCCAAGTTATTTCTGATGAAATAACTAGTTAGAACTTAGAACCCGTTGCAACGACTTTACATTAAATAAAACTTATTTATATCAGTCATTATTTAGATATTAATTTTTTTAATGTGTGTAAACATAATGAAATATTAATATATATGAATAAATAGAGGATACACTTACGGTGTAAAAGATTTTTATACTGTTATTTAATTACAAATCATCATAATAAATTTATTAATTTTTAAAATAATTAACCTAAAAATCATATCAACGGTGATTTTTAATTGATTATTTAATTAACAATGTAAAACTTTTTATAATGTCAGTATATAGAAATTATGTTATAAATTTGAATTCTTTGGTTTATTTAATTATAATTTAAAAATAAAGAATAAAATTTGCATATTAAGTAAGAGCTAAATGTCTATATATTATCAATGTAAAATTTTTTATTGTCTACTAATTAAAAATTATCCTAAATATAAATTTTAAAGTATTTAAGATCTTAGACAAAAGTTATATTAAGGCTTTCTAATGAATTAGAATATATTTGATTTAAACAAGCATTTAAAATTAATTTTCTTGCTTTTTGTGGTGTAATAAATTTGTATAGTCAAGTTTGGAAATTAACACCTTTTCAATTAATAAAATACAAAACCTAAACAAGATTTATCGGTTTTTGTTTTAAAAAATTTCTTTCGACTGAAATTATGGTAATGGAAATAATTAATAATATTCTACACATTATTCATGCATTTAAAAGAGTTCACTTTTTTTTATAAAATTTAATATTTCAGGTGATATTTTAATTTCAACATTTATAATATCATTTAAAAACTCTAATTCTATAAACAAATTTTATATTAAAATTCTTTTTTTATTTTTTTATAATTATATCAATATTTTTATTTGTTCAAAATTATGCCACAAATCCACCGTCAATTATATTTATACAAGTAAAAGTTGTAACGTAACAGAGTTATTTCATCACCCATGCGGCCCTGCAACACCATCCTAGGTCCCTAATAACCAAATTAAACAAACTTATGGAATTTGAGTTTAAATATAAACTCCAAACCTCCAAAAGAGAGAGAGAGAGAGAGAGAAACAAAAGAAAAAGATAGTGAAAGTCTGCTCAACTACATTATTTTCTTTACTTTTTTTTTTTTTTTCCTTCCTCGGTTTACACTTAACTCTACATAAATATTGACTTCTACTATGATCGTTATTTGAAGTCTAAATTTTTTGCAGTCAATAATAAACTCTTTGATGATGCCTATTGATAAAACTTTTTTATGATATCTGTTATAGGAGCTCACTAAAAGAGAAGACTAGAGATACTGGGGTTTTACCTTTGGGCTTTTGTATAAATAATTTTATTTCCATTGTAATATAATTTTGAAAAGTATTCTTTTTCTTGTTCATGATGAGTACGATTTGGTTTTCTTCATTTATTTGAACACCACCCAGTAAGTGGTTATTGGATTAGGACTAATCACACTCGGTATCAACCCATACATACTAATGATGTCAAAAAGGAGTATACAATAATTACCTTGGGGTTTGTTTGATTTTTGACAAATTAGCACTAAGTGGACTACTTGTCCGATTCATAGCTAATAATTTTCAAAAAGAGTACATAAGTACATTTGAGTTTGCTTTTTTGTTTGTCACTTCTACTTTTGACAAGCATTAGTATAAAACAAGCTGTTGATGAGAATAAGTTCCAGACCAACTTGTACACTTGAAAGTCATCAAAACGAAAAACTGATTAGAATGCAATGCATTGTCATAATCAACCTACGACAGCCAAATTACCTGACTTGCAGAAGATGGTTTCACTATTTCAGAAGGTAGTCATTTGGGAAACATCCAAGTCTTTATGAAGCTTGCAACTACTTTTGTCTCAAAAGTTTCAGGTTCCTTCAGAATGTCCTTAACTAGAATTTTTTTAAATAAACAAGCTTGATGTTGAAAGGAATGATGGTGGCGGAAAAAGCTCCTCCATAACTGGTTTCTGTGACTGACTCTTCCTCTCTGAAGCTGCTGTTGTCAGGGTTTCACACATTATCAAGACACTATCATCGTCTTCTAAGTTTTAAAAAATACCATCAGAGGATTCTCCACAGTTCTCAACAAAGTGTGACTCCAGCAGGTCATTGATTTTCAACCAAACAGCAAATAAAGCCTCTCATCACACACAATTCTTTTTTGCACAATGTAGAAGGTCACAGGGGTCTGAACTTTCCCATTGATTTCCCCTATCCAGAAAGAAAAGCAACATGAGCTTCATCATGCATCTTTTTATCATAAAGTTCAATCTTCTCCACTCATATTCAGTCTACCACCCCTCAAATTACTATGTTGCCATGCTTTTCTCTGTTTAAGAAAATAAATCAACAAAAAGGGGCATGAATTGGAAGCAAAAAATATTCAGGAAATAAAAGGAAATCGTAGGCATGTATTTTCAGCTGTTGAAACCTAAAACATAGAGGAATTGAGAAGTACTCAAATATAAAAGTAGAATTAAAAAAATATAAAAGAAAACAGATAAAATATATAAGGAGAATTAAAAACAGAAAACTTAAAAAGCAGCAACAAACCATTCCGTATGTAAGTATCCCATGGTGAATTTCTTATAAAATAAATTCAAAGGAAATAAATAAATTAAGGGGGTTATTACTAAGGTAGTTTGTAACATGGAATCATGGACAGATAATGAAACCAAAACTACATTTAAATTGTCTTCAAAGAAAGGTGTTATTGATCTTGTATCCATAATCCATTATTTAATTATAAAATGCTTGGGTGCTGAGCAGTGATGAGATGGGCTTATTAGAACTGATCAACAGAAGAGTTCAACTTTAGCCACTGGACTTTTACTCACAAAATCCTTCAAGTCTTATAAGAGCTTGATGACATATATCTGTCAAATGCTACAAATATACAATACATGGTATTCAGTATTCTATCATAGCTCAATATTCGTGAGAGCTGAAGAGGGGTTGATGAAGTGTTGATTGCTCGGAAAGATCTTCCAGATTGTGAGAACTCTTGGGAATCAGCTGCCGCTATTCACGACAAGTAATTTCATCTTGAGGACAAGGTGAAACTTTGGGAAGAGGGAGTATTGTAAGTAAATCTCCCATTAAAATTGTTTGGTAGATAATTTTTGGAGTTATTAATAATAGTAATAGTCTGGTAGATAATAATTGAGAGAGTGAGGGTCAGGAATCAATAGGAGAAGATAGTCGTAACTGTCCAGAAGACAGTAGGAGAGATTGTAATTGTCCAGAATATAGTAAATTATAATAAGTGGGTGTCTTGTATAAATAGGAAGGAAGGAGAATTTATGAGGTACTTCAGATTGGGATTTGAAATTTCAGTAGTAGGAGAGTTCAGGTCATCAAATACGTGGGAGGAAAATATCTGCTTTTCTGTATAAACCATCTCTGACTCACTTCATATATCATGTGATATTGAGCTAGAGTTTGAGATATATCTTCAATATTTTTTTTTTTTCCAATTTTTCCGATTTATACTGAACCAGTTCTATCACCATCATCCAATAATCCATTAATCCTTCTATACACAGACCTTTAATCATTATGTCATAAATACAAAAATTTTCAGTTTTCACACCTAAAAAAGGAAGTTATTACTAATTTAATTTGCACATTGACAGATAATGAAACCAAAACTACATATAAATTGAGTTGAAAAGAAAGGTGCTACCAATGTTGTATTCATAATCCATTATCTAATTATGAAATGCTTGTTTACTGGACAGTGATCAGACGAGCATTAGAACTCATGCTCATGAATGGGATAGTTCAATTTTAGCCACTGGACTGGTCACTAACAAGATCCTTCTAGTCTTAAAAGAGCTTGATAACATATGGTTCTCCATATGGCTGGTTGACAATAACATAAAAAATGGATAAGAAATAATATGAAAGGGATTCTATAAAGAATAATTTATTTTGTTTTAAAAAAAGGAAAGTTAAACTATTGTTGCTTTGCACTATTGATTGATTTGTTTTTTATTAATACTTTGAAATCATTTCCATCATACCAAATCCACAGGAAGCATCATGCTAAGTTTAAATTGAAGATTGTTTCTTTAAGGTGTTATGATGTCATGGTTTTATCCAAGTAATACTGATGCAGACAAAAAATAACTATTAATTGCATGGTTAGATTAGCTTAATCAATTTTTATAAAAGATTCTTTTAAATATGCAAGAAATAGTTTTTGGCTGAACTACATTATTTTATTTAAAATACTAGTCCTAAATGGCAAACATTGTTTATGGGAATACTTAAACTTGGTGAACAGAGCCTAACTTATATCAGATTAACAGGACAGCACGGAACTGCACTAACTTTTTTACTGGGAATAGAAAAGGGCTGATTAAGGAATTTGCTGACTTGGCAAGTTATTTCTGATTAAATAAACTAGTTAGTAGTGACTGTTATGGAACTATGACGAAGTAATGAATTTGATACACACTTACAGTTGTGTGAAGCTTTGTCTATCTGAACATGACCATCAAGGAGGATACTACATTGATTCCCATGGAGGTCAGCATAGAGTTCTAGAAGCTGCCCTGGAATGTCCTCCTGGCACGAATGCATTTGGATATGTTGATGTTCATGATGATTACATATTACTTTACGGTATGAACGAATGCAGAGTACGGACATGTATTTTAATCCTAAAGAAGATTTATGATGACAAGATGTGTTGATGTTTGTAAGACACCTATTCGCTTATTGATACTAACGAATACTGTGATCCTCATGCAAGTCCTATCCACATGGAACTTTCTAAGTAATGGAAGCTAGAATGACTTGCTTGAGTTGAGTAACTTGCAAGTTCATGAATCAACCACTTTCTACTTTTGATAAGTGTGAAGGTGTTGGAAATTATTGATAAAATCAAGTTGCTCTGAGATTGTTCTGTGATTTGGAGTCAGTTTTAGGTGCTAACTTCTATGAAATGGTTGATCATTTGCTTCTAAAATCATGGATCATTTCCTTGTGTTGAACTCCTAAATTTAGTAACATAGGTCAAAATTCAAGCATGTTGCCTTTTGTTTAATATGCACCTAACAATGTACTAATCGTCTAATCTATACTATCTCCCAATCAAACACAAATTCGTAATTTAAAATGAAAATCAGGATAAAGTAATACTATTTTGTCTTGAATCTGAATAATGTTTCTTATCTTGATTCAATAGTGTCATAACAATTGGCTTAATTGACAATAAGTTAATTAAAATTAAACATAATACTTGGACTGACTTATTTAAATGGTGTATCAGTCTGCAAAATTCAATGTTAAATAAGTCAAATAACAATTCAAAATAGAATTTTCCTAGCACATGATATTGAATAATACATACATATATATATATATTATATGTATATATATATATATGTATATATACAATTCTTCGTCTCAGTAGTACTAATAGTTAGGTATGCTGTCATTGCAGACACAAAGATGTCCAGGAATAGGCCATTCTAAAAAATTTATGTATCTAAGAAACCCGCATGTAGGGATTTTTCTCCAGTTGGATTGATATGGAGATTTTTTCTTTTTCTTTTCTCTTTTAGAGGACTAAGAAAATTGTCTTTGTCCTATAAACAAGGAAGGTGCAGCAATCATGTCTCGTTGGTAGTCATTAAGTGAAAAGTGCATTTCTACAGTCAGTTTTTAAGCTTTTAAAATTCCAAGTCGATGAACGAGTTCTAATTTGACCATTTATCTATGATGTTAGTTATTTATAAATCTTTTCTTAAAAAGCAAGTGTAGATATTAAAAAGTCTACAATACTCCATCTTCCTATTGCAGTATGCATAACCATGTAAAATAAAATAAGTAAGACAATTTAAGAGAAAGATGAGGCTCGAATGATTTCATGGAAAATATCTACTTAATGCTAGCATTTGGTGTACAACTCAGATAAGAATATACTTTTTTCCTGGTATTTAGTTGTAAAAAAATTTTACTTACCAAAGCAGAGGAAAACAACATATCAAATATGCCATAAGGCACATCTAACTTGGTGAGGTGGCAGAATGGATCGGCGCCTCTTGCTGTTTGAGGTGCTGCCCCTTCAGTGAGGCTCATGCCTATGGCACAGTTGGCAAGCCTTTTGGTTCATACAAGGCATGCCCTACTGGTAGCTGAAAAAAATCCAAAATGTCCAGTCTTTGGCACCTTTCTTCAGTTAGACATGTAAGCTATTGGAGGCATCAAAACCCACTAAGGTCTTAAGTCAACCTTTGAGCAACCACCCTGCTTTCTCCTCTCAAAAAGCACACCTCCTCATATACCTCAATTCCTTTCCACCACATAGAACTATCTCTTTTTCAATTGTTCTACACTTGAATCAAACTCAACCATCAACAGATGTGAAATGTTGCCATCTACCACACCCTAATTTTCCTTGTTTAGAGAAATTCTCTATGATAACACACATAAACATGCACACACACTGTTCAAAACTGGCTAATGGGTCTGTAGAGAAGTTTATATATGAGACTTAAATCTTGACAGTTGATTGCCAATTGAATTGTCAAATGTTATATCAAATTGTAGTTGGTGTTGGTCGAGGACTAGAGTACCTGCATAGGGCATGGAATACTACATACTGTTGGATGAGAACTTTTACCCAAACATCTCAGATTTTGGACTTGCCAAATCATGCTCTGAAAATGAGTGTATGTGTCTATGTTGGTTGTTAGAGGAACTACAGGATATATTGCTCCTGACGTATTTTTCAGAAATACTGGAATTGTATCTCACAAGTCTGATATTTGCAGTTAAGGAATTATGTTGTTAGAAATGATGGGGGGAAGAAAGAATATAGTGATGAAGTTGATTGTACCAATGAAATATATTTTCCTTATTGGATTTACAAGTGTTTGCAATAAAATAAAGAACTTGTACCAAGGAATGTTATAAATGAAAGTGATAGAGACAAGATATTAAAAATATACTAGTCCTAACAGGCAAACGTTGTTTATAAGAGTATTAAAAAGAAGAATGGCAGAATAACTTATATCAAAGCCTGACTCTGCTAACAGGTTGGCCCTCAAGAAAATACTGGTATTTCAAATATACCAATATTAAACAATCAAACAAACTTCTGCAAAAACACTTGTAATACTCTAGTTTTTTATAAGCAGAGAAGTAACTGTCTCCTAATGAACCAAAAAATAGAAATATTTTCTTTATAGATGATCTTAAGAAAGGAATGAGATTAACTATTCTTATTTGTAGATAAATAGGAAGGTATTTATGATGACAAGTGATTTATAATTTTTATTTTGTTATTTTTCTTTTTTTTATAACAATTTTTATTTTTGTGTATAGTAATGTCCACAAAACACATTCCTAATTTGGATTTGTAAATTGCAATCCATTTTTATCATTTTATGATTTTTTTATACATATTTAAATATGTATCTTACCACGTATTGTAATCCTATATATTTTTAGAATAATTGTATGCCGTATTGAATAGTATTGTATCAGATACATGTGTCGTATTGGTGCATCTTGTACTTTCACTGTTACATTTTTAACGCATTCTGTGTTGGAAGTTTAAAGCTCTAAACAGAGAAGAAAAATTAATTATTGGAGTTCAAAGCACTCTTATCAATAATGAAACATTGGCTTTAAATCAGCCCTTACCAAACTGGAATAAAATCAAAGATAACCACGTTTACATCACCTAAAGACGTGGTGAATCTCATAAGGAATAGAAGCTAAACTAACCCCTAATAACCTGGACTTTATTAACAGAACAACAAACTAACATGATCTTAATAAGTCTTGTTGACTTACAGGTCCAACATTCTGTTAGTAAAAAATGAACGAAATAAATTTATTAATTTCAGTTCTACGGAGAGATGCATATCAATAATGACAACTAAGTAGAATCTCCTATTCCTAGTATCTCATTCTCATGTGCATACAGAAAACCTAATCTTTTCATTCACTAAATGCTAACAGAAAGAATAGAATACTAATATTAAATACATATGCAGGCTTAGATTAACTTAATCTATTTGTACAAAAGATTGTTTTAATGCGCAAGACAATTTTTGGCCGAACCTATTTTTCCAATACAAATCCTAACATGCAAACATAGGTTATTAGAATATCAAGATCAAGATAGGAGTGGTAGTAAAACGTATATCAACATATTGTGTATATAGAACCTGACTCCTGACTGGTTGGGCCGCAGGATTCCAAATATACCACAGTTATACTCACAATGTTCAGCAAAACTCTTGAAATGTACTATATCCATTATTGGCAGAAGAAATGGCTGATAAGCAATTCTGTTAGTGGTAGCATGTGCAGATAAACCTTTCCCTTTCATTAGTAAAACGTATTTTGTTGGCCTTGAAATATCATATCCTCGGAGCAGTCCTTGGACAAAGACCTTATAAGTGCACTCAGATGGGGGACAGCCATTCTCTTCCATTTTCATCAACAAGTTTTCGACATCATCCAATTGTCCTTCTTTACATGCTTGATGACATATCTCTATTATATTATATGAATACAATACAGGTTTCCGTCGTTCAGGCATGTATCTTCTAAAATATAGCTGGCTGACAATAGCATAAAAAGTGGAGAAGAAACAATATGAAAGGGCTAAAGGCATAATAAGTTTCACGAAACATATGGGGGTGGAACCTGATGTCACCTATAATTCAATGATCAGTGCTCATTGTGTCATGAAGGATGCCATGAAAGTATTTGATATGATGGTTCACAAGGACTGCTTACCAACCGTTGTAACTTATACTTCATTAATCCATGGATGGTGTAAAACTAAAAACATAAATAAGGCTATGTATCTCTTAGGTGAAATGGTTAATAATGGACTAATAGGTTACACAGATGTTCTATTCCCTACAAGACAATGTAGATAGAAAATATACATAATTACATGATATTATCCCATGTTGGTGTTCGGTTTTTAGTGGAACTAGACATGGACCTACGCGATGTCCAAGTAAATAAGTGAATTATTTAAATTAGTGGTGATTAAAGAGTATGTTGGAACATGTTATTTTATCACTTGATGTGTTAGTTTTAGATGTGATTTCTTTAAACTATGCAATGCGTAACATCCCTAAATTTTGGGACAATAGAAATAATAATAAATTACTGATTTAGAATACCCATAAGTATTAATAATAATTGTCCTATTGTGAGGATTTACAAGGATAAGGTTATAGGACCCTAAACGAGACTCTGAGGCCCACCAGAGCCCACACTCACACCATGTTATATAAGAAAGGGAAGGAATAGAGAGAAAAGAAAAGAAAAGAGAGTAGAGGAAGGGAAGGGAGGAGAAGAGGAAGAGGAAAGGTGGAGTGGAGATCCATGACCCGGCCCCAAAGCTCAGATTTGTACAGTCTCCGGAGGTGAGTGTTTACCACATATCCTCCCCAACTCCTTTGATTTTGTGTTTTACCCCCTTTCCTCCTTTTGAACCCTAGGTAAGGGATTATGGCTTTGAGAGATTTGTGTGATTGAAGGGTTCTTTGGAGAATTTGATCAATTAGAAAGGTAGTAGAGGTGACTAGGAATGTTTTGGTATGCTTGGTGATGGTTGTTGGGCCAAAAATGGCCATGGGTTGTAGTTAGGCATCCCTTCGCGAATTGTAGAAATCACAGTCAACGCTAAGCGCCAGTTTTCTAGCATTAAGCGTAGGACAACAGAGCCTGGATCTGATGTTTGGTGATTTGGCGCTAAGTGCTAGATTTTTGGCACTAAGCGTGAGGACATCAGTACTCCCTTTGTATAAGTCGCTAAGCGCTAGTTTTTTGGCACCAAGCGAGGACCCACCAGAGTTTGGGTCTAAAAGGAAAGTGAAGAGGCGCTAAGTGCCAGGGGTTTGACGCTAAGCATGACCCTTTAGAATTGTGGGAGGATGTTCTAGCTTCAAGGAAAGGATATGTTTGCTTCTGTGATTGTTTTCTATGCCTGATTCTTTGATATAATTGTGAGTGTTGGTGTTTTGTTGTGTTTGTTAATGATGAATGTGTAGTTGTAATATTATCCTTGTAGTTTGTTTTGTGTTGTGTGATGTTGTGTGAGTACAACGATGAACCTTACGTAAGAAAAGACCTAAGACACTTAAGATACTTAAGGAATGCTCTTTAGCAAAGGTAGGGATATTCCCTGAAGTTAAAAATAAAGCAGGGATCTTCCCTGGGTTTAAAGAAAAAGGTTTTAGAAAATGATATCCCTCTTAGTGATTATAGGGCAGATCCTCCTCGGTCATGATAAAGCTTGGAATGCGCCATCCATGGCTTAGTATAAGTGTACACCTGTAGTAGGGATCCCTTATAACCACTAAGGTATGAAGAGTTTTTATGATAAAGGTTTTAAGCAACCAGTGAAGAGTTGAAGGAAAAAGTAAAGGGCTAGGAGGCCCCTTGTGCCAAAAAGAGGGTGATCGTCCCCTTAGGCCAAGGGATTGAGGGAACTGCTACGATAACAAAAGTAGTTTAGCCACTTGGATTGATGGTAGTAAGAGGTCGCAGGCAAGAGGGACGCCTCTTGGCGGCTATGAGCTCAGCCGAACATGATGGTAGTTAAGTGGAAAGATAATAATAAAGCCAACTAGAACCATATAGAAACGAAAATGAAAACTTTAAGATGTATGATGTGAATGCCTAAGTGAGGCATGTACGTTGCCCTATGGGGTAGATGATGATGTGTATGCCTAGTCATAGGTGAGTTGAGTTAAGTCAAACCTAGGGAACCTATGTGCTTAATGAGGACATAGATTATGACAGATGCTACCCAGTGGGTATATGAGGGGTTTACCCCAAAGAAGATTTATGTATAAGTCTCGAAAGGGCAAGAAAAGAGAAAGGAAAGGGAAGGGAAGGACAGTCCTCACTTAGTGTCATAGGAAGTAAAATGTCTAGAGAAAGTAATGAGGGCTCATCAAAGCGATGGGGAGACAGCTATCAATGTAA